>JAVYIG010009013.1:0-82913 GCA_035222895.1 Strongylocentrotus droebachiensis
ACCAAAAATTGAAGAAGGGTGGAGTTAGCTGAACAAGAACGAAGCCCAAGTTGACTGCAGAAGCTAGGCATTTACAAATACACATGTAGAACAAACGATTGACAATGAAGCAATATGCTAATTGCAGCAAATTGCAGTAGTAACAGCAAAATAAGTTACCGGTAAACAGTTAAACTGACAGACCCGTAGCTATAACAATGGTGATGACGGGAGATTACAAGTAGCCGGCAATAATAACAGCAGAGCTAACTCACCAAATGATGATGTAATACAGCCGTACTGATACAGACATGTAGCCAACACTACAATAACACCATCACTCATCAGACCATAATTTATTCATAAAGAGCAGCAATGTTGAAGGGGAGACTGTACGTAGAAATAGCTGATACATATATAACAGCAGAGCTTACTCACCAAATAAGGTAGGGCGATACAGCTAAACTGATATGTAGCTATCTCTGACTCCTAAGGAGAGGTAAAGTAGGATGAAATGAAGCTAGCAAATTCACACCCAGCAGACCAGGAGGACTACATATAAAGGGCGAAAGCAAAGCAGCAGTAAAACAAGTGCATGGGTGTAGGCAATAAAATCAAAGATGGCGAAGGTGGTTCAAAATTTCTGGGTAGAACACAGAAACACCGCTGCTACCAGTGTAAACTAATAAAATAACCTCTCGCCAATCATCATACAGCTATCATACACACCACTGCCAAACTCACTCGGATCCTCTCTCCTAAAATCTCCAAACTAATATTACTAACCGAGACCTAAAACAACACACCTCACTCAGAGTAAGTCCAGTTCCAGTCTGCCTGTGTTTTATTACAAAGTATCTAGCATGTGCTTCATGCAAATTATATTCAAATATAGCACGATAGAATTTAAGAATAAAACTGAATATTCATAAGAAAAAGGAGAAGAGAACCAATGATAAGTAAGAAGTGGCCATATGTAAATGAGAAGAGAACATACCACCTGTTCTAGCTTGAAGAGTTGGTATGTGGTGGAGATGAATGGTGGAGATGAATAGTTGAGATGAATGGTGGAGATGAATGGATAATATGCAAATGATGTGAAATGAATATGTATGGAGTAGAAGAGACTAGAGAAACAAATAGTAAAGGATAAATACAAGTAGGGAATGAGTCTAATTTTAACTCTTACACTGTCATGACTGTGTTTATAAAAGCACGAAAATCATGAAAAATGAAAATTTCATCTAAGATGAGGGATTTTAGATCTAGAAATCATGAGGGTTTTAGATCTAGAAATCATGAGGGGAAAAAAGTGTGGCAAGTTGTCCGAAAAGGCACCCCACCCTGAACAACTCGCCTGTGGCGAGTTGTCTAGGGTATTGTGGCGAGATGTCCAGGGTATTGTGGCGGGTTGTCTTTGTGGCGAGTTGTCTGGAATTCTGCTAATGCGTATTGACCTCTAGCACTGCATACATGCTGTGAGGCGGGTATTATTAGACCTATACACAAATATACACACCACACAATATTGCATAGACTGCACACAGTCATGTCGTTGCAGTTGTACTTGTAAGCAAAGTTTGACACTAGACTTACAATTTGATTTTTTTATTATTCTTTTTAACATCAGTAAGTTGAAAAAAATGTATTTTACTGCTATTTAGGTGTCATAAATTGTCACTAAAGTACCGATTTTGAGTGAAATCAGTTGAGTTTTGTACAGTGGTGTTTGAAATGTTGAGAGTCCAAAGCACAGCTTTTACTACACAGCCAGGATAGTGATGCTCCTATGTGTGCCTCTAACTTAAGTCTAGACTAGTAATATCAACCTACATGTGTACATGTACATGTAACTTGCTCAAGTTTTTACCTTTTTTTAATCAACTTAATTGATACTTAGCATGATGATAGTGTGGACATTTCTGGAAAATCAGCAAAAATATGAAATAGGATACTTAAAAGTGTAAATAGAGCTCCACAGGCAGAGCCAGAGCCCATAGGACATAATTTGTTTGGGTCAAAATGCATTGACCATTGGTTGACAGTTGGCATTGTAGACAGAAAAATAGGTGTGCTTGGCCTTGAATTTTTGTGTGTACACTGTACATGTACAATAGAGTGTACATGCACATACACTGTGTGTACTATACATAAAGGAGTTTAGCCTTACCATGGACTTACTAATGAGTAGTAAGTCCATGGTTCTTGTATGATTAATTCCTACCCTACATGTAATGGTATACAATTTTTAAAGTCTTGGTTCTAATGTAAATACTTTTAAGTGCCATATTACAATTGAATGAAATGTCTTTAAATTTCCCAAAGGAACTTTGATATTATTACATGTACATGTACTCCGGCTATGGCTCCGGCAACCATAGCGCTCAGTCCGTTCAAGGAATGAATCCTGCCAGGCACCCACTTGCTACACCTGGGTCACGTGTGGCAAATGTAGATTAATGTCTTGCCAAAAGACATTAGTGCCGCAGTAAGATTCAAACCTTGTGGTTCACAGTCCAGAGACCTACATGTACATGTCTCCACTAAACCACAACATCTCTACAAATTGTGATTTATGCTATAAACAGTCCAAAAGCACATCTGCACATGTACTATTAACATTATTGTTGAGCGCCCCATTTTTTTCCCTGAACTGTTTTGGTTGGACGCTTTATTTCTCTCTTAACCTCTACAAACTGTGCTGTGTACCTGTTCATGTATGGGTAGAACAGTTTATTTTGTGATTCATGAGTTTAAACAGTCCAATAACATGCCTGCACAAGTGCACATGCATGTACATGTACATGTAATGTACAAACCTGTATTACATCATCATCGTTGGGCGTCCCTTTTCTTTCACATTAGGGGGTTGGACATTTCATTTTTCTTAAAGTGTATGGCCCTTCTCCAAGCCTTCAGGTCATCATCAGCATCTGTCTGGATGTGGCCAGATGCTCTTATACAGTACATGTTAAGGCTGTGCACAACAGTGTAATGAGGTACCCGAGTACACTCCCAGGCTCACAAGCGAATACTCGAATATTCGGACGCCATGTTTTTTTTATAATTTTTTTGAATATTTTTGAATTTTTTTGAATTTTTTTGATTTTTTGATTTTTTCTTCTTTTTTTTCATTTTTTGCCACCACCATACCAATCGGCAGTTTCCCAGGTCCCTCGCCAAAAACGCATGCAATTTTACTTCGAGTTGCAGTTGAAGGCGCCGATTTAATAATAATAATAACAGTAAACAATGCTGTTTTAAAACCAAAGATGGCAGAATAATCCATTGTCCTCCAAGTCCAAAGAGAAATCTGGACATTTGGTCCCAGTTTCTGAGTGGTGAGTTTGACAGTGCTTGAGTTGGGAAACATTTTTACCGACGGTACCATGCCAGCGGCCGCCGCTCTCCCTGGCACGGGTAAGCGTGGGCCTGGACATTTTTTTTTTTTTTTTTTTTTTTTGCGGCCCTCGAATATTCGGGTACGAGAAATCAAACCCGAGTAGTTGTCAACCGTGCGGGTACTCGAGCATTCGACTACCTGTCGCAGCCTTAGTACATGTACATGTACAGTATGTATATAGCCTGTAATATAATATGTAACTTGTATAATATTATCCTTTGCCACTACAGCTGAAGTGTCGATTGGAACGCATGAACAGAAGAACTCATCTAGCAGAGAAGGTTGAACCTCAGACCAATAACAACAACAACCATCGTCCAGTCGGAAGGCCCCGAAAGATTTTGGACTCACCAGTACAAAAAAAGTAGGTTCAGAACTAAAGTTATCATTCCATGTATCTGTTCACTTTAACATGTTATTCATTATTATTTGGGATTTACTAGTACATGTACATTGATGATAATCTCAAACTGTATATTTGCTTCTCCTTTTTTAATTGCATAATTTATTTGTATGATTGTATCTGCTTCTCATTTTATCAGTCTGTATTCACTTTTGTAATATTTCACGTTCATCTAAATATACATGTACATGTATATATATCGATTATTTGTAAACTCATGAATTCTGAGAATTCCTTTGTATGTCGTTGCATATTGAAGATTATCCAAAATTTATTTCAAGTTGTGAAGCCTGTCCACTCAGCAAAAAAGCCCCACCCCCTCCCCCTACCCCTCTCCTTCTACATGTACACACATGTTGTTCATTTATAAGAAATGCCTTTTAAAAGTAACTGTCATGTTTCCTGGTACAGTAGTTATATTTTTTAATGTAAAAAAGAGGTATGTAATCATCTGGGCAGCAGTGAAGTTAGTGAACCAATTTTATCAGCCTAGGACTCTCCTTACATGGACTGCTGGCATGACCAGCTGGCACCAATTGTTGATACCTGAAGAGGCTAATCAGAGTCTACTCTACAGTTTTGCACAATATAATACCCCTCCCCCCAAAAATCACATGGGCATGCATACAGAGTATCCTTGTACATGTACTACTGTAAATGCGGAAATATTTGCGGTACATTAATTTTTGCGGATTTTGCGGATTTTTAGAACCCGCAAAAATATCAACATGACTTCTTATGCGTGTTCTGAACGGGCTGAATTTGGGGCAATGCAAATTTAAGAACCAGCGAATATGTTGTGGGGTCGCTCAGCGTGAAAAATTAATCAGGCGAGAATAATAGCGTTTACAGTATATAATACAAGCTATAAATTATACAAGATTAATTCTGCCCCCAAAGTTGGTGGAGTCAGAAAGTAGAACTTGCATGTGGGATTTATTAACAATGTGCCAATTGTATGAAGTAATTTTATATTATAAGGATAGTAAAGCAATTTTTATTGTTGTGAATGAAATTGATAAATTTTAGGGAAATTTAATCAGATAAATGATGAGGACTCTGCTCCTTTTTGACAATTTTTACTTATTCTGAGAATTACCAAAATTCTTTTTCAGAAAGCGTAAATCAGAGCTAGACGTGTCGATCAATAGCACTGGGAAGCAGTCAGGTCGAGGGGGTGGCACCCCTGTCAAAGACAGCAACGGTAACCTGAACTCCAGCATCTCGTCGGCACAATCGACCAACGCCGAGCTGAGCAAGAGACAGAGGAGAGCGGAGAAACTTGCAAAGAAGGAGGAGAAGAAGAACGCGAGCAGACAAGACAGTAAAGAGTCGAGAGAGTCAAAGGAGGAGGAGAAGTTTCATCGGACAGGAGTGATGTACCCTTGCTTGAGCGACTTGAGGGTCCCTCAATTGGATGTGCTTGATGATGAATCTGTAATGGGTTAGTATATATTCTTTCTTGTTTTTATTCTGTACCTGGGTCTCTGGGTGTCATGGCCCTGATAAGGGTCTTGGGGGGGGGGGATAATGAATTAATCACTGATAAACTAAATCACATAGCTATCTACATGTACATGTATGTAAAACTGCATTACAGGGTGATTTAAAGCCAGTTGCCAAGAAATACTCTTGGTTGACGGGGGTAGCAGTATAAAGGATTGATGTAAAGGGTTGTAAAGGCTTGTGTTGCCATGAAAATTAGGACCCACTCCTGAAGACTATCCATCTTACAATCAGTGATGTAATTTCCTCAGGCTAACATGAAGGTGTCAATTACATCACTGCTTAGAATTCAAAGAACCTGGATATTGAAATATTGGAATACCATTAATCATGAATTACATGTACTTTATACAGATTTCCAAGTCTATGTTCACTTGTTGCTTTCTTTTTTGTACTCACAGATAAGATAAAGTAATGTGACATGGTCTTCATGAAAGCAATAGCTTTTTTAGGGTAGTTGTTTTGATATATAGCATGATTTTTGTATACCGTTTGATAATTTTCTCTTATCTTCCTCTCTCCCTTCTCTCACTCTCTCTCTCTCTTAGTTCCATCATGGCGGGTCGTTACCATTCCGGCTCCGAGTACATCCTCAGATGCTCCAGAGGTAAATTATACAATCATTTGTAATTTGCAAGTTATCTGTACTTCAGTGAGAAGATTGGGTGTGGTTTTAGAAAGGAAGAGAGATCAAGTATGGGGAGGGGGTGGGGCTGAGGTAGGTATAGATACATGCACATTTCTGATGCATAGGAAAGCATTTCAAATGTCTATACTAGTTTAACACTATAGTTTAAGTGAGTGAGATGTTAGAGAAGAGAATCAATGTAATGTCTTGTTACAGGCCCCCATTACCTTATTTATATCTTCATAGTAGTTTAATATAGAAGACTACCCCCATTTTAATTTAACCGATTATTCATGAACTTTATTACTTTGGTTGTTGATTTATCAGGAGTGCAGCGATGCGGTGTTTGAGCAGCGCCACGGTAAGCTGGAGCAGGACGAAAGAAAGCGGAAGAGATGGGACATCCAGAGGATACGAGAGCTGAGAGAACACGAGAGACTGGTCAATAAACAGAAGCAGAGAGAGTATGCTCAATGGGAGCATATACTCACCACGTTCTATCCAGTAGAGAATGATGGTAAGCCCCTCCCGCCTCTTTTAAAGGCATTTAACAATGTTAAATCTGAGATGCATGGCCCTACGTGTTATCAGTGTCTGTGATCTGGTGTAATATTGAAGCCCTAAAAAATTGCGCTTCAAAATGATCATGAAGTGTACTAGGCGTGCCGTTGTGGCGTGCGCCTTTAATCCAGCTAACAATGGAAGTTACAAACTGATTCAGCCGAGGACGCAGGTTCGAAACTGAGTCTTTCGGATGGTGACGTTAAAAGTCGGTCCCCAGACGTAAATATTCATATCTGATTGATACACGTCTGTAACACCCCATTTACACAAACACACACACTAAAAAAAGTACTAATCTTTGAGTGACCGGTTTTACCATACTGACTTTCCCCAATAGACTGTAGTGTTATACAAACCGTTAAGAAAACGAAAAATTTAATTTTGTTTTCGAATCATAAATATCTTGATAATCAAAAAGGCAATCGGCTTGTAAATGTCATGGGATTCCTGACTGACCTAAAGGTTTATAATCATAATTGGAGCATGAGCTAAATCCAGGCTTTGGTTTCAGAATCTGATTCAATGTTACTGTGTCACTTTGAGTTGAATAGGCCATTTTTATAATGCAATCAAAAGTAATGCACAAATCTTTGTTCAGTGCCTCATTACACATTATTGCATTCATCTGCTACGAATAATTGTATTTTGATAGTCAGATTGGGAGTTGCATACATTACGTGTTGTTAGGTAAGACAAGCCATGATGTTTGTCCTACCTAGCAACAATTGATGTATAAAATTTTCATTGCGACTATTGAAATTCAATTATTTGTAACAGGTGAGTGAAATGAATTGTATTGAGGCACTTAACAAATATTTGCGCATTCAATTTGGTTACATTACGATAACCATGGCTGCTACAAAGATGAAGAAAAAAAAACTGTCCTCGGTTGGAATGACAACATACACTTCGGTCAAGCTTTTACAAGCATGTAGTAGTCCTACCAACAATCCAAAGACTTCCATAACCAACTCAAAGTATAAAGTACTATCCCGTAAAATTCCATTGATTTCATTATTATCATCAACATTTGTATTTCTATATTGCATTTCAGAATACTATAGGATTGACTTGTATGAATATATTTTTTATTGGAAAAAAATAGATTGAACTTGAACATGATATTCAATAATTATTTCTGAATTCAAATTCTTTCAAATTATGTGCTTTTCATGTCAATCATTAAAAATAAGTACACTCAGGATATGTTGAAATTGACTTTAATAGCATAATGTACTCTATAATTGATCTCGTATCAATGGAATGGATGTCGGATGTCAATCATCCATGTAATATATATGTCCATGGCATTGATCTACTCTGTCTTCCTTTATCTTTTGTTTTAGCTGAATACATTGAGATGAATGATACGATTCCAGTCATCACCTTCGGTGTTCAAGTCCCTACAGTTAAACCAAAGTAAGGTGTCTGTCTGTTCCGTCTTCTTTGTATCTTGTAATATTTTTGAAAGAAAAAAAGTCATAGAATCTCAGAAGTACATTCATAAGATGTTAGGATGTCTGATTTTAGACCTAATACCTTCCAGGTCTTTTCAGGCTGTATTTTGTGCAGAATAATTGAGGCTCCAACATGTTTGAGAATTGTTTAAGGCTAATTGAGTAAAATTGATTTTTAATTCTTTATCCCGGCTTTAAAACCAGAGCCTGAGAGGAGTTTAGATATCTTCCTTGGTCATTTCTTGATTATTAATTTGAAAAGCTTAATTGCTACCATAATCTTCATTTCACAAATAATACATTTTATATTTGCTTACTTATAGATCATAAACTTATTTTATTGTTCATTAAAATTTGGGTTGTTTGAGAATTGGCAAATGGTTTTAGTAGTTCATGAAGTAAACATTAAGGCAGATGCATTATAGGGCACTTATTTTCATTAATCGGATGATACATGTTGTATGTGAAAAAATAACATATCCTGCTATTGAGTAGTAAAATCATTTGAGAAATTAATATCTCCCTCTGTAAAACTGATGCACCTTTTGTCAGTCTTGTTGGATGTATTTTGTTCTATTACAAGAGCACTCGATAATCTTTCCCCATCCTATTTCTGTCTCCATCTCTCTCTCTTTCTCTCTCTCTCTCTCCATCTCTCTCTCTCTCTCTCTCCATCTCTCTCTCTCGCTCCATCTCTCTCTCTCTCTCTACAGTGAGTTTGAGTTGCCATGGTTCGATGCGAAGCAGCGGGAGCGAGACGAGCAGAGGAGACAGACAAGGAGAATGACCAGTCGGAGATAGCACCCGGCCGGCTGGCCAATCATCTGACAGCATTCATCTGTATTCCATCTCCTTTGAATCTTAGGGTACATTCACAAGTGTGACCATACTCTCACTGATGCAGTATTAAAGGGAGTCACTCGTCAGTTTCCATGTGCAGAAGGCCATAATTCGCTGACACCAGACTTGGTGGAAATACCATTAATGGGAGTACAAATCTGCACACAGCAGACCCGTTGGCCAGTCAAGAATTCCCCCCTAATCTCTCAGAGAATACTAAAGAGTCATCGGGTGACGGAAAAGCAAAGCATTACACAAGGTCTAATGGTCATAAAACTGAAGGCTTACCCTGGTGATTGACAACACCTGTTATTAGGTAAACACCCGAAAGGTGTTGAATTCCCCATGAGAGCTGACTATTGAGTGTCTTTAAGCCTCAATCACACATGACTAGGTCAATCACCTAAAAATGGCTGCTGTGAAATGGAACTCGATCATTGCATCTGTATTTGCAAAACCGATATCCATTGTGTTATCGGATAAATATGAAGAAGTTTAACAAATTTCAGGCCACAGTATCGGCAATAGGAGCAGAAGCACATACTCTGATGCACTTTGAGACTTATGTGTGGCACATAATTGCTTATGTACTTTCCTAGTCTGATTTTACACATGAAACAATTGATGACTCCATCAAACATGGCATGAATTTGCCGGAAGTATAAATATCATCGATCACAATCATGCAATAGCAATGAACCCATACACTAAGGTTCTACAGTATTCTGCAAACACAGACAGTGAGAACCATCCCATACATCATCCAGAACCTTAAGTATAATTGAAGCATGGTCACACTTGTTCTACATAGGGGCTGTTCCCACTGCTATCCAGTATCAATGAACCCATACACTAAGGTTCTACAGACAGAGACAGTGAGAATCATCCCTTATATCATGCAGCTATAAGTGTAATTGAAGGATGGTCACACTTGTTCTACATAGGGACTGTGCTCCCTGCTATCCAGGGTCGTTTGCTCAAAGATACATGTTTACAGCAAGCTATCAAAATTGTTTTTCACATGCTGAATGTACAGTATCTCCATTTCTCACGTACACAGTAAAGGTTCTGCAGTAAATATTTACGACAGTAAAACTTTGTTAACGCACATTGCGGTAAACCAAACGTGGCAGCAAAGTAAAAGTAATTGTACATGTACAGTGGAACCTCATTATAATGACCTCTGATATAACTGTTATAACAAGGTGATATTGTTAGTCACAGCTCTTTGTATTATTTTTTTTTAAAACCCTGATACAACAAGATTCCTGATATATCAAGGTCATTTCCATGTTCCCAAGCACCTATAATGAGGTTCTACTGTAAATGAGAAGCTACATGCAATAAATGCCCTGAGCATAATCACTTATCTTGAGTCTTGTAAGCTAGTTACAGAAATGCAAAGCACTCTACTCTCACTTCCTTTTACTTTGTGGCAGTGTTTTTTGAGACGGTTTAAATCATCATGTGAACAAGGCTTCAGAATAGTTTAAGTGTTGTGTGAATGAGGCTTCAAGGTGGTCTCTCTATCCAGGGGATATCTACTATTACAGGTGACCACATAGTACAAGTTACCTGCAACCACCTGTCTGTAAAGGTCATTGAAACCTATACTAAATAAACCTGCACGTACATTTGTAAACAACACCTGTCTGTAAAGACTGATTCTCCTGTCTCTCCTGAGTGGTCTTTATATACAGATTTCACTGTATATTCTTGTTGGAAGACTCATTCCAAAGATCAAGGATTATCTAGGCACATTGCAGTGGGAATCACCTGAGAAGTAGATTTGTTTTCATACCATCTAGTCCAAATTGGACCCGTGTAAATATATTTCATCTTGTACAATAAATTAATGATACCTGTCTATTTTTGTGCACCAAAGTTGTAAATTCATGTAAAATATGATCTAGATAAAAATAGCACAGGAAATGGTCAGAATGTTGGCTGTTTAGAGAGGAAAGTTTGCATATTTTTGTTCAAGACTGAGACGTATCATTGTTTAAAAAAAAAATTGTAAATGAATGTTCAAGTTTGTGTTACTTTGGGGGTTATTTTTTGAGATATTTGGTCGAGAAAGCTAGATGTCATTTTGAGCTGGTTGTAGAGTAGAAACATTTGAGAATAATTACATCTTTGAAGTAAAACAAATTCAGAATTTGGCTGATGGCATGTAAGATAACTCTTTGTTAACAAATCCCTCGAAAACCAAAGAGTTAAATGTATAATATTTCATAGACACAACATGTGACATGATAATAGTTAACATTTTGGTGAGCCCTCAATTTTTGTTGGTCTAATTTCTTTGATTTTAGTTGATAAATGGGAAGTAACAAGCAACACTAAGCTGCTGCCTTTTTTCTTCTTCAAGTGAAATATTAAACAAATCACATTAGAAACGATAACTTGTTTCTCTAAGGATTTTATTTTTTGTCTGAATCTTACACCATTATATCATGTAAAAATTGGGAACTTTAATATTCAATTTCTAAATTATTACTTGAGGACCAAATCAAAAAGTGAGAAAATTACTTCATGATCATTGATTTTATAATTTTTTTATTTGCTGTACAAAAGGAGTGGACCGAGTGATGGAATTTCATTCATTATTACTTCTAAAATATGTAAAAAGTATGAATGCAAGATTAGAAATACATGATAAGGGTTGGCAGTGCACAAATTTGTAAATAAGATGGTATATAAAGTAAAGACAACTTGAACATAGAAAGCACTTTTTTCCTTGGCTAAAGGACATTCAATTCTTAATTCTCATGGTATGTAAATGCTACATGATAAAGGAAAGAAGTTTTGACCATGTCTGTGAAAAACACTGCAAAATAATAACATTTTTGCTTTAAGGCAGATCAATTATTACAGCCTCAGCCATCAACATTTGGTGCTTTGAGACATTCGTAATCTATATTAGAAATTGGGGCTTAAACATGTTTTATTACTATGGTAGCTAGTGGCATTTTATTTGTCTCATAATTGTAGCTCTTTGTAAATAAGTCCTGAAAAATTTGGTGCCAAGTGATTTGTACATACTAGCAAAATATATCTGAGATTTTCCAAGACAATCCATGTATACAATAGTAGAACAAAACGGATATTGGCAAATTTCAAATTAAGTACTGTTCCAATTTGATGTTGTGCGTTTACTCTATTCATGTTGGTTTTAAGATGCCATTTGTTCCTGGCTTGTTAAGGTTTCTTATAGTGGCCGTTTCCTTGTATTTTTCCACTCAGAATATTTGTTAGAGAAATCATGTACATCAAGTTTAATGTCGAAAGAATACGTTGGAAGTTTAACTCGGAGATGTCATGGTATAGATTTTTAAAACAAAGCCTTTCAAGATTGTTCGATGTTGGAAATTCAATAAAGAAAGTTTACATTTCTTGTTGCTCAAAACACTTTGTCTTTGCAGGTATTATTTGTTTTTGTTTGCTGCTGTAGAGGGAATGAGGTGCCCTTTCATGAATTGTTTTCTTCTTTTTCTCCAGAAATAATGATGATAATAAACCGTTCTTGTCTAGCGCAGAAATATATCACATTATGATTAACATCCCTATGTGCTTCCAAAGGAGTTTGGATATTATTTTCCTGGCCTTAGCTCTGGCTGCTGTAATTAGGGCACTGCATTACTAGGAATAAATACCCAGATACCCATTACACACCCGGGTGGTGAGTGGCAAATGTGAATTGCTTGTAGTTAATAATTAAAACAAATACTTTTGTGAATCCACAATGTAAGTGAGACTCAAATTTTACAGTAATTTGCTTGTACCAAAGATTTCAATAAAAATACCCACTTTGGAGATATTTCAACTAAATAAACAAGAATATCCCACAATTCGTAATTCAAGGTTACTTGAAAATTAAAAAGAACACGTTTCATCCATTTCAAATAGTAATTATGCAGGCCCTACACTTGCTGCAAGCAGCCGGGTGTATGTTGGCACTCGGAAGAAGGTCCTTTTTAATTTCTAAACATCTTTTATAGGGCCTAATTTGGCATAAAAAATTGGAGAAAACAGTCACGGCGGGGGTATAGTTAGAGAAGGTAGTAGTATTCTCTTCTTTTTATGTTTGCTTCCACCTCCCCTTTCTTTCTCTCATTCGCTTTCTCTCCACGGTCCACCCCTCTCTCTCTCACACAAAAGCCACCATGCCCCATACTCCTATTAAAGGGGAAGTCCACCCTGATATTAAGTTGGTTTGTAATGGGATTCTGCTCAACTTTCACTGACCATTTATTTTTTAATTTTGTATTATAAACCCTTCCCTTTAACAAAAAAACAATCATGTAACTATCAATTTCCATAAATACGCCTTGATTAACATGGCGTTCCATAAGTTGGGCTTTTTGTATGTGCTGTTTTACAGTTTAACGGATAGAAGCAATCAAGCAAGGGAGAGAGAGAGAGAGAGAAACGGACAGGGCGAGATTTCGTGAGAGACCGATGAAGCCTTCAGTATCAAGCCCGTATGACGTCACGTGTCAAAGGTCAACTGAGACAAGTCTCGTATACACAGTCTAATCGCTTCGCTCAGCTGGGCCAGGGTATAGTGTACGTGGTACGCGTAAGACCTTTAGGACAAGGACCAGGAATCACCCTTTTCCCCATCGAAGACATCTTCAAATTATAATTTCAGGTGGTTGACCGGATGCCCAGAGGAGCCGAAAAACATTGTAAGTCTAAATTGTAAATACTACTTTTTTAGATCCCCCTAAATAAGAACCAATACCTCTGTTTGAATCGTTTCCGTTTTCCCGGTGTAGGATATCCTGGAGCTCCGCCGCTCGGCGGCGGCGGAGATCCCTGGAGTTAGGGGGTAACCACTAACCAGTCATAATATATTATAAGGGTGGTCTTCCTCTACAGGTTAATTTCACTGTATCTCGCTACTGTTTTTTTTCTTTGACACTTAAAGGCAACCTGTGATTAAACTAAAAGACCAATTCCCTATATTTTTAAAGCCTTATATTTATAAATTAGGCATATTATATTTATAATTTATACAGTAACAGGGTCTACACTTTTGCTTTCAGTAGGGGCGCTGGTCCGAGAATATGGATCGTCCGCATAAACAAGGATCGTCTTCGTAAACGTGGACATATGCGTCCGCCAAAATAAGGGTCGTCAGCATTTACGCAGACGTTTCACATTTCATATTCGAGCGTCGGCGATGCGAAAAATGATTTTCTTGATGCATTTTACATTGCATAGAGAGACTTTCATGTTAATATGAGCGATAAATCCTTGGGAAGACGGACAACCCATAAAAGTATACAGTGAATTAGGATTATTTTCCAGAATCTGTTTTCGCATCGCCAGCGCGCGGTTCAAAACCCCAAAACCAGCAGAGCGCCGATGGCAAAAAGGTCTGTAAAAAGGCTTTTTGTTTTTGTTTCAAGGTTGGATAACCCTTTAAGAAAAAACAAGAAATATAGTCTTCACATACCGTACAGAGAAATGGTTTTTCTATACAGGTTGTTGCTAATGCAGGTTTTACTGCATAAATTTGTTCTCTTATCCAAAGTGGCTGATAATAATAATACATTATATTTATAAAGCGCTGAATACCTATGTTTCCAAGCGTGAGAAATATTGAAAAGGAAGGAAAAGTGAGAGATACCAAAGAAACATGTTAATAATATTGAATTACAAGTAAATGGCAAAGAAGAATATGACATTACACAAAATAATGACTACATAAAAATTAATTGAAATTATAGATAAACCAGATATGGACTATGAATTATAATATACAATGTGAAATATGCAAATACAACTTACAATAACCTAATGTATACATTATTATGTTCAATATTATAATTATGCATGTTATACAACATATTATATTATTTTATTATACCAGTAGATCATGAAGGTTGTCATTCTAGCTGCTGGGTATGGGACCCGTCTCCAGCGTGGCATCAGGCAAGACACCACCGGGAACCACGCCCATCTCGTTGGTCTCCCCAAACCACTGGTTCCCATCGGACCCAAGCCTCTCATCTCGCACTGGATGCAGACTTTGGCGGAGGATAGCGATGGCATCGTGGATTCAATCATTGTTGTGGTAGGTTTAGAATTAGAATTTAGAATCATGCATCAAACAGTTTTTGGTTTTAAAGTATTACAAGTGACTTTTCTTGTCACATTTCAGAGCTCATGAAACGAGGCATCCTAAAGGTCAATGATATTCAATGCGTGTATTTGGGGCCGGGCTGTTGAGCGACAATGTGATGGATCTTGAGCTACTGGTAATCCACAATGCTAGCTTCCTTTGATCTAGTTAGCTGCTTGAAAATTGAAAGACATTCCATTCACATCTTGATCCCAGATCAAATATTTGTTAATCATTTCTTATTTAGTATGATAAAAAATCTGGGCTCTGTCTTATAAAGAGTTGATATTAATCGCAACTTATTTGTGTTAGATATCAATCACAACCATGTACATAAGAGATAGGAGACTGCAAACTTGTGATCGATAGGAGGATTTGCGATTGATTTGGATTGAATTGCAACTCTTTATAAGACGGGCCCCGGCCTGCTTCATTCTTGAAGTGACTGATCACTTGGCTTGAGAGAAAGTCCACAGGAGTGGCAGAAAGCTAGCCCACAAAATTCAAGGTTTGTAGAAGCTTCAAGATTACATTATATGATTATCCCCAACCGATGAAAGTTTTCTGTATGCTTCGTTCTTATTCCTGCTGTTTGATTTGTCATGTTTTCAGACAAACGATTTCTACAAGGAGCAGTTTGAAACCTGGACCCTTGATTGGAAACAGGTCCGCCTCATCAGTGATGGTACTACCTGTAATGATGTGAGTTAGTTATCTTTTTAAAGCTAGTTCTTCAGTTCTATAGCAAATGCTGTAGTAGTAGGAATACCCGCTTAGAAGTGGAAATGGTGTGCATATTTATGTGGAGGCTTGACATGCAGTGACCAGGTTATTAAAAATAATAATGTAAAGGGCAATGAAGAATTAATGCAATAGGCTATCTAAATGTAAAATATAAGAAATGTCAGAAACTTAAAGGAGAATGAAACCAAACAAACAAACATTAGTCGATAGTTGATATTCTTTTTCATGCGAGGGTAAAGATATTTCTACCAAGTAATTTTCAACCCTGGTACATGCACATATGTACCATGTTAGAGACCAAATTGTTGTTAGAATATTCTGCATTATAGTTTTAATTTTAATAATGAAGTGTTTGAAATGAATTTATGATTATTATGAGGACTTGTCCAATTGAAATGTAAAGCACTAAAGATTTGATTCTATTAACCATTTTTTCTCTCCATATTTTTGTTGTACAGGATAGAATTGGAGCTGTTGCTTGCATCCAGTTAGCTGTGAAAGAAGCAAACATTGATGATGATGTACTGGTCATAGGAGGGTGAGTGTACATGTAAAAGGCCGATGAATTGCCATTTTGTTTACAACCGGTTCGTCTACTAGCTACCCAATTATTCTATATATATATATATATGGTCTGCTATTCACATGGTCTAATAATCTTTTTGGCTACTTATCTATTTAGTTATAATGACCATTTATTTTAGGCTAATAACTATTTGGTCTAGTTTTAATTCAGTCTAATCTCTAATAAGTCTACTAGCTATTTGGTCTATTACTCATTTAGTCCAATTTCCAGTTGGTCTAACACTCTAATTCCTAGTTTGTCCAATGCCCCTTTTGTCTACTATCCATATGGTCCAATAATCATAAATAATAATGATAATCATCAATTGGGTAGTAGACAAACTGGTTGTAGACCAAACGGCAATAAACCAATAGGCCAACTAGCCAGAATTGTTGAAAAGGGGGGCACAGACAGGTAGACAGTGGTGACACACAAAATCATATCTGGGGCGTGGTTATTAACCGTTAAGGTCTTTTCCGTTAAGTTCTATGGATGAACTTTGTCTCTTCTTTTGTATTTTTTTTAGGGGGAGGGGGCATATGGGGGGGGGGGGGACTATGTCAAACATTCACTATGGCACTGCTGTGTGAAAAAACACCATAATCAGTGTCAGTAGGACTTGATTAAATTAGATGTACTAGACTTAGGGACTTTTCAACCGTAAACACCGTGCTGCAAATGGATGCTACTTAGAAATCAAAGTGTTTATAATACACCATCATCACCATCATCACCATTGTAATCACCATAATTATTAGACATATTACATTTTTTACAAAATTATTGACCAATATTAAAAATGTAATGATTTCCATGGTGTTTTGTCTCTATAGGGATACCCTCTTTTATGATGACTTCTCCCTGTCTGATTTTCTAGCGGCCTTTCAGAAGAGGAAAGAGAGCTCCCCTGTAGCCAGCATGGTAGTCTCCAACCATGTGCCTTCTAAAGGTGAGTGTGGTCCAGTGGATAAGTTACCCGACACAAGGTACGGGTTCAAATCCCAGCCCGGCACTAACGTCCTTTGGCAGGACGTTGATCTACATGTACATTTGCCACTCTCCACCCAGGTGTTAAATGAATACCCGGTAGAATGTGAAAGTTAATGTAGATTGTTCAGCATTGCTAGCGTCTGTAAATTGATGCCTAGCTGAAATGCTCCCCAGGGAGTGGAGAATGTGCATACATTGTGTGTGGGCAAGCCTGAATCGGAAGACCAGGGTAATAATATATCTGTAAAGCACTTATATGCTTTTCACACTGGTAAAATTTGTCTTGTACTAGCAGGTTATGTGGAATAAGAAAACATACTCCTGCAGCATACATATGCTGTCTGTGTTATATTTTATACATTTTATGCATCCAGCAGTATTTGGTTCATTGTATTACAAGTGACTTTCCTTGTCACATTTCAGAGGTCATGAAACGAGGTATCCTAGAGGTCAACGATGAGCTGAAGGTCACGGCATTCCTGGAGAAACCTAACCCAGAAGACACAGACTCAAGGAGAGCCGTAAGTATCAATAATCAGCGTGCTTCTACAGCATTTCAAAGTGAAATCTGTTAAAGGGAGTGTAGCTTGGCAAATACTGGTTAACGCCATCTTCTTTTGGACAACTGCACATAAACGAATGGACTTGATTAACGGACCAAAGTTCTCCTCAAGCTTTGGTTTTGCATATGTTGCACACAAGGGATTGCTGCGGTCGCGTCGTCCGTAGTCGTATTATACATGATTGGCCCCAAGTGAGGCCACAGGAAAGACATTAACTATCCCTTTAACTATGCGAATGAAAAGTTTGTTTACTGCGCTTCTGTAAAAACAGACTGGTTGAATTCTGTCAGCGTTTACATTTACTTTTCGTGTCTATACCCTTATTTTCAGGGTTTTCTGGAGAAAGACGCTGTTGACTTCTTGAAGTGCCAAGTTCCATGCACAAGATTTGAATAAAAGACCTCATAAACAAGAAATATTTTCAAACAAACACAGAAAGAGAACATAATCATACAATCCTGACATTGATTACAAAAAAAGAATGTTATTAAGAGAAATTAGAAAATATGAGTTTTTAGACACATCTGGAAAGCTGCTAGAGTTTGGCAATTTTGTATAAACAGGGGTGAGGAGTTCCAGGTTTTGGAGGCAGTAACTGAGAAATTCCTATCACCTATTTGTTTACTGTCTGTAACTATTTGTAAAGTAAAATAAAGTAAAATATGTATATAAAATATATATAGTTCATCTTGTCATTTTGTCTTTTCCCCACAGTGTCCATGTTTCTACCTGTTCTCTCAGCAAAGTTTACCACTTCTGGATAGTTTTCTGTCAGAGGTAAGTATTTAAGGAGACAAGTTTCCACATAATTATCTTAAAGGGAGAGGGTCGTCAGTTTCCATGTGCAGTGTGTCATAATTCGCTGACACTAAACTTGGTGGAAAAACCTTTAATGGGTGTAAAAGTCTGCCAATCAGAAATATCCCCCTCATCTCTCGGAGAGTCTTTGGGTGATGCAAATGTCAGAGAAGACTTTACCATATGGGGAAAAGACAGAGCATTACAACTTGAGGCTAATCCTGGTGATTGATAACACCTGTTATTGGGTAGACATCCGAACGGTGTCAAATTCTGTGTTAGATCCCACTAGTATGTGTCTGTAATAATCATTTTAAAGGTAGAATATTAGATTGATTGCCATTTTTTTTTCTCTGAAGATGTAGTGGGTGACAAACCCTGATTTTTATGAGTCACTGATGTAGGCTGTACCAGTGTAGCCTCAAATGGAATCAACAGTGATGTCATAATTGCAGACCAGATAATGGTTTAAATACAGTGTGCTGCATAATATAGTAGTAGTGATGACTTTGATCATTGGAATGATATTGATAGAATAATGATAATATTCATGTCATAATTCAACAATCATTATATTGGGATCACTTTTTTCCAAGAAGAACTTGGATTACTTTGACATTATGGTCAAGCCATAATGTTTGTCTTACCTAGCAACAATTAATGCATGCAATTCACATTCTGACTATTGAAATACAATTAGTTGAAACAGGTGAATGAAATAATTTGTAATGAGGCACTCAACAAAGATTTGTGCATTTAATTTGATTACATAACAAAATGGCCTATTGTTTTGTGCTACACTATACATGATGAACGTTTCCTAATTGTTAGAAGACACATCATTTATAATGTAATCACATGACCACTATCTACCCATCTTTATTGTTAACAGGATAGACCTATGAAAGAAAGAGATGCTACAGGAAACTTTGTGAAATACCTCTACTCCAGGTATTATTAATATCAGTATTATTATTTTTATTTTATTGTCTTAGTAGAAGTAGTAGTTGTTGTTATTATTGATATAATTAATTAATAATGGCTGTTAGTGTTATTATTATTAAAAAAATAAAATCATTTGTTTTATTAATATTATTATTATTATTGTAGTTATTATCACTATTATTATTATTATTATTATCATTATTATTATTATTATACAGTAGGTTTATGGTTGCACCATGTGAGAGATAGGGGGAGAATTGGGGAGTTCTGAAAAGGACTGTCGGTAATCTTTCTTTCTTGAGTGTGTGGGTGGTAGGAGTGGCTCAAAATTTACCATGCAAGCTAATACTTACTAGCAACATTATTATTGTTGTTATTAAAACCATTATCATTATTATTATTAACTATGATTATTGTAGTAGTAGTATTAGTATTGTAGTATAGTAGTAGTAGTAGTAGTAGTAGTACTAGTAGTAGTAGTAGTAGTAGACTTAATCATTGTATTCCTCAGGTCTCTTTCCCTGATATAACTGATCGAGAACAGATATTCATATAATAGAAAAGTAATCATTAATTTTAAACAACTTATCTACACCATTTTTAAACACTGGATTTGTTAATGCTATAAATGTCGTACCTGTTATGAACAGTGATTGAACAGTCTTAATAGAAAATAAACTTGTTTATCCATAGTGAGACATGTTTTTTTTCTTCTTCCTCATTTGATCTTATACCTAGAATGCCAGTCTACGTCTATGACATCTCAGGACGTTTTGATGTTGGTTCCTTAGAAGACTACAAAGTGTGTCATCAACATTTCTTGGATAAAGGAAACAGATAACAGATGACTACTATCATGAGTTCATTATCATTCTAAATAGCCTACTGAAATATTTTACATATGTTTTTAAGAGAACATTGCCTACAGGGTGTTTCATCAACATTTCTTCAAGAAAGAAAAGAGATATCAGAGGACTATAGGACTACTGTCATTAGTTTACTATCATTCTGAGTAGTTAAGTGAAATATCTTTGAATATGTTCTGAAGAGAATGTTGCCTACAGGATGTGTCATCAAAATGTCTTGGAGAAAGAAAAGAGACAACAGAGGACTACTACATAATTATACCATGTCTTTCTGAATAACCATGTTGAAATAAATTGTATCAAGACCATTTGCTACAGGGTGCACCATCAACGTTTCATTAAGAGAAAGAAAAGAGATAACAAAGGACTACTACCATGTATTTTTGAATAGCCATGGTGAAATATCAAGACCGTTTACTACAGGGTGTGTCATCAAAATTTCCTGGAGAAACTGGAAATAGATAACAGGACTACTATAATATCATTCTGAATAGTATAGATTGGCTACAAGGTGTTGTCAATAACATTTCACAGAAATAGGAAAAAGATAACTTGGAATACTACACTGCATCATATATTTCTGAATAGCCATAGTGAAATATCAAGACAGTTTTCATGAATATTTTGTAGATAAATGAAGAGATAAAAGAGAACTGCTGTCATTCATTTCTGAGTAGCTTTGGGAAATACAGTACTATTAAGAACATCGGCTACAAGGTACGTCAACATTTCTCGGGAAAGAAAAGAGAGAACAGTCGATTATAATGATTTATTTCTGAATAGCAGTCGTGAATATTGAGAAAGTTTGCTGCAAGATGTGTTGTCAAAATGAAGACAAAAGATAATAGAGGACTGTTTTGTATGTATATATATATAACCATCATGAATAGAAATTAGTGATATGTGAAGTAGATTGAAATGTGCCATAAAAACCTAATAATGAAAGAAGAGGACATTGCTTCTAATTCATCAACATCACTTTTTTATAATTTGATTACGATCTTTAAAGATATGTGAAAATATGGAAACATTGTATTTATGGGACAAACAAGTAGGGATATGTATGGATAATTTTGTTTATTTTTATGCTCAAGAGGTCATTAATCATAGTCACATTGATCATTTATTAATCTTAAAACTCTATGGCCCGAATTCACAAAGGAGGTTTGTCGACAAACCTAGGTTTATGTACGTCATAAGACGTGTTTGTACAAACCTTGGTGGGAAACGCGTCATATGACGCACATAAACCTAGGTTTGGTGACAAACCTCCTTTTGAATTTGGGCCTGTGAGAGCAGCAGGACTCAACCAGGCAGAGGCTGAAGACTGGAAGGCTTTGAGATAAGCCAGAAGGGAAATGTAATTTTCAACCCAACAGCATGGGGGAAAATGGATGCCAAACAATGATGAAGATGATGAAATAGTTTTAGTACAGTTTATGTACATTGTAAATTTAATCAATATGATTATTTTTGTACTAGATTTTTTAATAAAGTAAAAAATACCTAACTATGCAATTGTAGATGTATTTCACTTTCATTTGTTTCTTGTTCTTTTTTCATCATTGAAACTCACAAGCCCATTTAAGATACGGTATGCCTTGAATCTTTTGTCTTTTACAAAATGAAAGCAAATATTTACATTAACTTCTTGAAAATTCATCACAGTACTTGGGAAGTTTCTATACAGCTTACACTTGGTAATACTTTAACAAGAAAGTCAAAAGAAAAATGTATGCAAAGCCAGCTTTACGAGAAGAACATATTTATTTGGTCGTTATACAATCGCTAAAGTATGTACATATTATACAATAACGATAACAAATATGACATTTGTTTCCTTTCTCTTCCTATACACATTGCCTTAACTCATCAAAAACTTTGCAACATCATCAACATATATATACGCTTACTATAACATTGACATAAAAAGTAGCGGTAAAATACACAGGAACACGACCTAA
Organism: Strongylocentrotus droebachiensis; assembly: GCA_035222895.1. Taxonomy (NCBI): domain Eukaryota; kingdom Metazoa; phylum Echinodermata; class Echinoidea; order Camarodonta; family Strongylocentrotidae; genus Strongylocentrotus; species Strongylocentrotus droebachiensis. Next base: position 22,349 of record JAVYIG010009013.1, read on the forward strand.
AAGTGCCATGTATGATTTACTTCTTATATATGCCAAGGGTATCGTAATATATCACTAAAAAGTAGATAAAAAAAGTTATGCTATCGATATCTGGCATATATTTGGTAAAAAGATTTGCATCCAACTGATAATAATGCATGTCTTTCAGATTAATACTTTACCGGTAGTCATCTTGTTAAAAAGTTTTCTTGTTCAAAATCAGAATTATTAATTTAAAAATTTAAAAACAGCCCCATACCATTTTGACAAAAAAATTGTTTTGAAAGTGGTTTTAAATAAAAAGAAAATCTTGGATCTTCCACTAACCCCGTCAAAATCGTCAGGACAAGTACCTCTGTACTTATTCTTGAATGAACACAAACATTTTCTTCTATCATTTGAATTCATAATTCTCATGAGATCAAGAGATCATTCTCTTCTCAAGTGATCGAGAGATCTGTGTGTAGCGTTTTACGAAACCGTCATAAGTACAAGTTCGCCAGCAACCCATTGAATTTAACACGTGATTCAATTGAATATCTGTGAACTTGTACTTATAAGGCTTCGTGAAACAATGCCCAGGGTTTTATTTAGGTTAGAAATTTCATGTGGAAATATGTAGTCGGGAGAGTTTATTTGGGATGAATATAATTCTTACATGTAACTAATGGTTTTAGGATAGTTGCCTACTGAAATTCACATTTCAAAGCCTGTACAATTGCACATCAAATCATCATGGGGGGGGGGGGGGGGGGGGGTCTACACAATGGATGGAGCACACAGTGGGGTTTTCCACCAGATTCAAAAGTGTAAAGCATGATCATTAGTAGAGTCGAAAGTGACCACCTTTCTTGCATACTTTCCCAAAATATGACCCCTTTTTATTTGTTTATCAAGTACACATTCACAACATGGATACAACCGAATATACACATTCCCATTTTCATGAACGTTTCCAGTATCTGCTCAACTAAAATTCAGTAAACAACTTATTACTAGTTATTTCTCTTTCTAATTGACATAAACTATTTCTATGGAAATTTATATATGTACCCTCGCCTAATTTTTCTTACAACTTACACTTTTAAACTGCATTTTCCATAAAAATTACCGGCATGCTATGAATGTTGCTACAAGGACAGTATAAAAAATACATTATAAAACCTCATACGGCCATCCTGCTTATATTTTGGGAATAGTCCAAGAAAGATATTCTGCTATTTTATTTAAAAGCTGTAAAATTTCAAAGTTTAACCTTATCATTTCTACAATCAGCTAGGACTTCTAATCAGCATATTATTATGCAATATATTATCTGAGAAATGTTTGCTACTTCACGTACATGTATATATTACAGCAAAAACCTTAAACAAATAGTTTGAACATACCCATATTCTTAAGATAGCACCATAAATATATAACATCGTTACATGTGCATAGCTGCCATTTGAAGATTCTACGCCGAATGAAATACCTACATGTATTTCATTACATATACTATGAGTAGCAATACATTTACACATTTTTGGTTGCAAGGAATTATGGATACCAAAATAATCCTTTAAACTTTACAAAAACGTAACTGAGTTGCCTCATCAGATTGTTTCAACAACCTTTGATTTATAAATATCATAATTTCACGATGTAAGAGTTTGTTTCATACAGTTTGAAACAAGTGTCAAAGTCCAATATCCAAACTTGATACGTATTTACTATACAGTTCATACACAAATAAGTTACTAAGATTTACAGTACAAGAAATATTGTCTATCTTTAAACAAAATCAAACTTGCAATTCAGTGAAATTTTCCACAATACTAGAAAATGTTATCAAAGGTACAAAAATAAAGAGCATTTCTTTTATCATACAAGGAACTACATTTGGTGATACAGTGGAAACTTGTTATAATGAACTCTGATATAACCAGATATCAAACATAAGGTGAATTTGCTTGTGTCATCTTTTCATATTCTTTTGCTTTTTAAAAAATCTAACAAAAGACCTGACATAACAAGGACATTTTTCAGGTCCCAGCTCTTTATTTTCTTTTGTGTTCTTTTTTGTTAGTGTTACTCTTTAATATAGCAAGATACTTGATATAACAAGGACATTTTTTCTTGTCCTGTGTCCTTGTTGTAATGAGTGTCCACTGTACCTTCTTCTCCTTTTCCTACACAGCAACTTGAACCAACATGTGATCTGTTATATATACAATATCTTTATATTTATTTTATCTGTAGCATTCAGTAAAACGACTGATTCACACTCTTGGAAACTAATTTTTCATACAAAATTACTTCTTAGCATGTACATGTATTTAAACTGTTTACCTGGCAAGTTCATAATATGATACACCTTACACATCAAGTGTTGTTGGCCCTCTTAAATATACAAAAAATGAAACAAAAGTTCTTGAAATTCATAATGAAAAAATCAAACAAATACATGCATATGTCCAGTGTGTGGGAGAGAAAAGTAGCAATTGCATACATGTAGGTTACCACGTTTGCTACGCTATTTCTTCTGGAATGACATACAAATATGTCTGTTTGGAGCCAGAAGGGGGTTATTTCTGTGTAAAATGAGTTCACGCCATTGTGGCTTCAAACGGACAATATCAAATATATTTATAAAGCAAATGAGAGTTCTCAAGATAATGAGTGACAAATTGCATATAAGCCAAGTCAAAACCAATTTATGATGATATAAAATCATTACTTAATATTTTTAATCAACTAAGTTCCCTCCCCCTGAACTGTTTTGTATGCCGTAACCCTAAAAAACTGCGGCTGTACAGAAATAAAAATGCCAAACTGCAGAGAAAAGTTTCAATTTCATTCCAAATCAATCTAAGTAATATGCTCAATTGACTTAGAATGAGCTTGAAATGTCTTCCTCTATACCTGCTATTGTTTTGAGCAACATTTAAAGTACTACACTACCCAGGGCTAAAACATAACACATTGTTAGCCAAGTGTATTAGTCGAGTATAATGGTAAATACATGGACTATACAATATTTAATTATTAACAGTGGTGGAATGCATATTGGGTTCCTAATATCATTATTCCATCCATATAAATAAAAAGCAATACTTCAAAACACAGGAGGCTATTTTATTTGTCAATGTGTCTTAAGAGGAATCATAAGAGCAACAAGACTTCTAATCAAGTTTTTCATTTATTTCATCATTTTAGATTAGGTTTAGGGTAGCATGTAGGTACCTGTAGATAGATGGGTCAATCAAATTTAGGAATTTGACTTGTGTAAGATATTGACTGAGATGCAGTCATCACAGAGGCACTAATAATAATAATAATAATAATAATAATAATAATACAAATAAAAGCAATAATAGTAAAAAGAAAACAATAACAATAACATTTAAAGAATAGTATGTCTTTTTTACTCAGGGTAGCCTCGTCGGTATCAACACTCTTCTCCATGAAGGCCCTGCAACTCACATAAAAGTCTTTTATTAGGGATAAACTAATGATTTATAAATAAACTAGTATGATCTAAAGTTATCATCTTCGTAGTCAGCTTCATTAAGAAGACCATCAGGGTTGAGAGATTCCTGCTCTTCTTTCTCTTGGATCAATCTCTCCATCTCCTCCTTCATCCGCCTCCGGAAGAAACCGCACTGAAAAAAAATACCGGTAGAAAAATTGTTTATATATGCATGTCTTTCTGCATATCCTACATGTATATGCAATGCATTAATGGTACAGTCAAACCTGCTTTAGCGACCACCTATAAAGGAAGACTACCTGTTTTATACAAAGACCACACTTTTTGTTTCCCTTGAAAATCGTTTCTCATTCTGCTCATGCTGCAATCATAAATATAAACTTTTAGGTCAGTCAGGAACCCTTTTACAAGCCGATCGCCTGTCTGATTATTAAGATATTTATGATTGGAAATCAAAATTTCATTTCTTGTTTTCCTAATGGTTTTTATAACACTACAGTCTATTGGGGAAAATGTATGGTAAACCAGTCAGTCAACTATTTTAACTTTTTTGAGGCACTTCATGATCATTTTGAGCTGCAGTTTATTTAGGGCTTCAATATTACACCATACCACAGACACTTATAACACGTAGGGCCATGCATCTCGGATTTAACATTATTAAACAACGCCTTTAAATGACAAACAACGTCTGAAAACCTACCTTCCACATGACGAGAATAACCACTATGAGACACACGATTCCAGCTGCTATGCTTACAGCTACAACCCACTTTGGCACCGGTTGATTCTGAACAGATGACTCCGTGAATATTACTGTTTTAACCTGGAGGGGGTGGAAGAAAGACAGACAAAAGTAGGCATGGTTAGGTTTAATATCCACAGATACATTCTAGAAAATGTGATTCAGGGCAAATTTCATTCCTATTATTATTATTATTATTATTATTATCATTCTTATTACTGTTATTACTATATTAACATCATTATTATTCATTTTATTATTAATACATTTTATTTTGTTATTATCATTATCATTGTTATTATTTCTATTATTATTAAAAAAACTTGTTATTGTGATTCTTCTTCTTCTCATTATTATTATCAATTTCATCATCATTATCATCATTCTCATTATAGTGACTCACTTCTACTCTGTCAGGCCTGCCAGACTGCGGTTGTATATGTCTTCTAAGAGGATCTTCTACACCTATAACACCCTCTGCAAGAAGCTCTATTTTACCAAAATCTCCCTGCAACACAAAAACAATAAAAACAAGATATTAAGCATAAACATGATAAATAGTATGATGAAAACCAAAGAGGCATTGGTGTTTGAACAGTAAGACTAGATGCAGACTGCATGGTCTACTGCACACCATAAGACCAGGGACCCTTTTCACAAAACTTGCCATCAGTAGCCAATGACAGTCTTTGTTATTAGCTACTGAAATCCTTGCTTCTGATTGGTTATCAGCAGATTTGTCACTGATTTTTGTCATTTGTCATTGAAAAAAGGCTTTGTGAAACGGGTCCCTGTACTATTGCTGCTCCAGACGCAGTCAGAGACTGACTCAGTTAGGCTCAACTCAAGGTGTTATGGAATCATGTGAAATGTCAAATAAGAGTTTGTGCCTGCACTCTTTTTTATTTACTTTTTTGTTCAAAATTATCTGACAAACAAAAGAAAATGGTTACCACCTTTTCAGTCCCCCAAATCAGTAAAAAGTGACAGAAAATGGTTATTATATCTTCAGGTTTATTTCCGCTCAAAGTCTTTTGCCAGAGAGCCCCAGCTATACATTGCCCCTGCATCCACTATTATTAGATAACACAATAAAGGGTCAAAAGAGAGGCACGTTTGTGAATGCTTTTAGGAGAAAAAGTCTCACTTATTATGTATACGATTCTGAAGCAAATTTGAGAATTATATTTGTTTATTCCCCCCATCCCTGAAAAAATGTTTGTACCTGAAATATAAAAAGAGTAAATGCTGTCTTACCTTTAAAAATGTGTCTTCAAATATTCTCATATTAAGTTCAACAACTGCTCCGCCTCCTGATTCTAAATTATCTACAAGGCATGTAATCAATGCACACTCGCTATTCATACAATTCTGAAAAGAAGAAGAAAAAGATTAAAAAACATCAGATTCAGATGTGATAAAAATCATTACTTAAAATTTAGATTGAACTAAGCCTCCCGAAACTGTTTTGTATGGCTTAACCCTAATTACCTGATAAATACATGATTTCTATGGCCAGTACAATTGATATAGCCATTACGTTCATTTTGGGGGAAAGTTTTTGCAATTGAGTTGACAGAAAATGTGACAAGTTAATATGCAACATTTATAAAGTGCTTAATGTCATGCTTCAAAGCACATAGGAAAATAACAGGAAAGAAAAGGAGAGAGAGAGAGAGAGGGAAGTACATAAATTTCATAAAAACTACTACTACTACTACTTATTCATGAGAGTTGTACGTACCAGTTGTCTGTTTTTATTTGATCCAAAAAGTGTTGATGCTTGCGGTTGATTTTGTTCTGCATGTGAACTTGTCTTGTTTCTCTTTACAAGCATTATCTGGAGTAGTCTACTCTGTTCTTCCATTAATGATTGGGTCTCGCAAACACCAGTCCCTTTTAGCTGGAGAATCACAAAAAGAAAGGGGTCTATTATTAGGCAAATGTATTATAATGATAATGATGACAATAAGAATAACATTGATAATAATAACTAGAAGAAAAAGACTAAGAAGAAGAAGAGGAGGGAAAGGGGGGGGGGGTGGATTAGCAATAATAGTAGTAATAATAATAATAATAATAATCATGATAATAATCATCATCAGTGTCTGTGATATGGTGTAATAGTGAAGCCCTTAAAAAAATTGTGCTTCAGAATGATCATGAAGTGCTTCAAAAAGGTAAAAATCTTTTTTGATTGACCGTTTTGTTACCATACTCATTTTCCCCAATGGACTGTAGTGTTATAAAAACTGTTCAAAACTGTTTGGCAAACGGTTTTTGACATTTCTCCTTCCAATCATAAATATCTTGATAATCTGACAGGGGATCGGCTTGTAAAAGTCATGGGATTCCTGACTGACCAAAAGGTTTATAATTATGATTGCAGTTTGAGCTAAATCCAGGATTTTGTTTAGAATCTGAGGCAAAGATAATCCCATCCCTTTAATAATAGATCAGAACACTGTACAGTATTACCTAGTCATCGTATTCAATTACAGTGCACATTCTCCACTCTACTTGGGAGCATTCCAACCTGGCAGCCATTTTTACAGGTGCACACATGCTATTCCAGCCACAATAACAATTGCACCAGCGCCTTGTATCCTCTGGGAAAGAGGTTACACTTGTTTCATAGGACTTAAGCAAGGTGATACATTTTTTTTCTTCTTGTCAAGGCAATAAACGTACTGCGATATTTGAGAAATAGATGAGCATGTCTCCATTTTTGGTCTTCCAAGGAATTGTGATATTGACTGAAGCCATGAAGGGAAGATTGCTGGGTCCTAGATTCCGAGCCTAAATGAGAGGTGATAAAAGAAGGTGGAAAAGATAAATCAAATATTGATATGTTTCAATTTCCCTTTCAATTTATAGTCACAGAGAAATTTGTTTTGCTCACATTGTACTAAAATTTTATAGTTTACTTTACAAAATAATATTGATGAAGTAATACAACATAAACTTTATTCTACATCAAATCTTTTATAACTTTTTCAATCCTTTCAGTGCCAATAACTTGTGTATTCTTAGAAGGCATACATTAATATCTTCAGGCCAGTAAAACTATAGAAAGGCAAGTCTATAGCATTTGGAGCCATATTCTGGAAGCCATGTTATCTTTCATGTTAGGAAAACAAACAGTGAAGGTGCGCAGAAAAGCGCAAAGTTGTCCCTTATAAATTTTATGTGAACATAGCAAGCAATGTGCAGACATTAACCAATGACTTGTTTTGTGTTTGATTTGTTTTGACAATTAACATTATTTTACTAACATAAAAGATAACATCATTTTCAGAATACCATCCCTGGTCATTTGTGTCCCAAACTTTTCTGAGTATCATGGAATTCAGAACATATTAAAGATTGAAACGATAAATTTCCTTGATATAAGTTCTGATTCCAGCTGTAGTAGTGTTATCAACGTATTACAACCATCAGGGTTCTGTTTCACAAAGCCTTTTTTCAATGACAAATAACAAAAATCAGTGACAAATCTGCTTATAACCAATCAGATGCTAGGATTTCAGTAGCTTATAACAAAAACTGTCATTTATCACTGATGACAAGTTTTGTGAAATGGGGCCCTGGAGTCATTTAAATGGTAAAAATTAAGATTTATGATATGTTGTACAGCCGATTTGCCACTCACATCATAGATATGTTTGAACGCCGGTCCAATGTGCTTGTCGAGATTGACTTTATTTATCTCCGATGGTATGAGGGGAAGGGTCTCGTCCATTTGGGACTCGTTGACGGAAGGATCCTGGCTGTTTGTGCTATTTGATGCCGGCTGTCCATACAGCACACTGTTAGGTCTCGTTACCCTGTAATAAGTGTGGAAAGTCAGGAAAAAGAATCCATAGTTATATTAATGAGGATTGTCAGGTAAGATACAAATACACTCTCTCCCTAATAATGCCTTTTATATTTGAAATATTGCCTTGTATGCAATCATTTGATTACTATAATGATCGAATTGAAAAAAAGCATCTTTATATTAAGAAGATGCGCGATGGCTCAGTGGTAGAGCGGTGGTCCCGTAATCGGGACGTCCTAAATTAAAACAAAGTTGATGCACTAGTACTCTTTGGTAAGGCATTAATCCTCATTACCAATCTGTTGTACAGTCTGTACTGCATTATTCAATTCAAAGTAATTTTTTATAATAATAATAATAATTATCATAACAATAATAATAATATAACAAAATAATAATGATAATAATTATAAAAAAACAATAGAAAAAAACACAACAACACAAATGTTAATAATAATAATAATGATAACAATATTAGGAGGAAGAAGAAGGCTATCAAAAAACAATAGCAATATTAATACTTTGTAACTGTGATAATGATGATAATGAGAAATTTCTAGTGCAAATATATACAATATTACAACTAAATTCAGCACATACCCTGATATTGTGATATCTGCCTCTATCCTAATTGGTACCCGGATCCTCTGTATGTTGTTATAGAGAGTGTGATTATATTCTGTGCTGGAGGTGGAGGCCTGGACCACAATATCAATGCTTCGGCTGTTGGCATGAGCTGTGGGGACCGACAACTTCACTCTGAAGCTGCTCTGTAAAGTGAGAAATAACAGAGACAAATTAATTTTTTTATAAATGTAATGCTTCCTGGGAGAAATTTCAATTATTAAAACATATTTGAAAAACAAGTCATTGACTCGTTTTTCAATACAGATCGATCAATCAATTTAACAAATTAATTGGTATACAGTAGGCTTGCGGGTGCACTATGTGAGTGAGAGATTGTTGATTTAATCACTTGGAGTCAAATAACATCATAAGAATGAAACAATTTTAATATCAAAACTACACCACAAATCATTTGGATTTTTTTTAAACAGCCTAAAACCACAAAAGCTCCAACTCATCATAAAGATAAATATATATATCTTGTCTGTTGAGAGCCGGAAGGGCATTTACTCAGCTACATTAAATCAAACAGGTACCATCCTATTGGTGTACAACGGACAATATTAGAGAAGAGAAAAAATGAAGATACCCGGTAAGCATAGGAAAAGATGATGGGGGAAAGTGAGACATAGAGCTTAAAAGAAAGGGCAAGGAGGGAGATCAAAGAATAGGAAGAAAGAACAGCAGTACGATACAGGAATATCCATAGCTTGTATAGTATATTTAGTCAGTCACCAGAACTTGGTCTCGTTCAGAGGTCGAATTCATGGGGCACCACAATAGTTCCCTCCCATGGAGATTGTATGTGGGAGGGAACTCTTGAAGGTTCATGAATTGACCTTTGAGTGTGTACAAGTGCACTGTCACAGCTATCTCTCTTGACTAGCTCTGAGTATCCTACCGCTGCCACCATAATATACCTAAAGCCTTGTTCAGACACGACATGATAAGTTGCCTTTTAAAAAAGCAGCACCAAAATAATATCCTGCCACTCATCCTCTACAAGCGCTATAGTTCCCCTTAGAAGTATAAGCTAAGAAAGATAACCAACAGTCTTTGTCAAGACTACACCAACAGTCCTTTTCAGGACTACACACCCTCAAGAAAGATTACCGAGAGTCCTTTTCAGGACTCCTCAATCCTTCCTCTCTCTCACATGGTGCACCCGCAAGCCTACTGTATAAAATAATATCATTTTACTGAATGGCAAGGGCAGTTTAAAAGAAAACTAGTAGGAACAAAGACTTTGAAATGTGCCGACTTTAATAGCAGTGTGATAACATTTTACAGGGGTTGTAGGACACATGCCCTGGCCATTTAAAACTCCTCCACCGTCAATTAAACACACTATTTAAATTCTGAACTTCCCACCTGATAAAACACTAAAACTAACCCAAACCCCAATCCTCATCTAAAACCTGATTACAGCCCTAATCCAAACCCTACATTTTAGATGAATTAAAGCCCAGAGCATATGTCGCTGGAGCAATTATGGGATCACCATTACAGGGAATACCGTTGTGTGGCTGGCAGAGGGGCAACATTACCTGCGAATGCCATTATTTCTAGTAACTCACTTTTCATGGTTTGAATGCTTTATACATGTTTGTATGTACTTTAAAAAAATAGATGACAGGAATTTATCTCTTCATTTACCATTAACGATGTAAATATGGATGCTAACTACCGTACATAACTTGGGAAGGTTATTATGAAATAAGCACATATTTTAAAAGTTAACAGCATATGATGCTAACGAAATTGTATCTGATACAATAGGGCATGTCCTCATTTAGCAGAAAGCTACAATGCGCTCATACCCTCTACCAGCTGCACAATAATATCATCAACAAACACTTGACAAGAAGAATACAAGAAAAAAGAAGAAAGAAAGTTAGTTCACTCTGAGAAATAATATCTTACTCTTGAGTTGGCTTTCATTGGGTTGTCCACATCACAGAGAACCGATGCAGTGTCGTTATTGGGATTCAGCGGTAAGCATAGAACAATTGCCTCTTGTTGCTGTAAAGAGAAAGTAATGACAAAAAATTGTTTCAGAAGAGATTCTTCTTCCGGAAAAATATTTATGTACGATATATAATCAATTGAGCTCTTGACCGAATTTATGAATTCTTTTGACCTATCACCAGTCATTGGTTGTGTGTCTTCTCATCCTTTTTTGTATTTCTTTACTACTTTCCTACTGTACTACAGTGCTGTGTTGTAATACCATAATCTGTATACATTTATCTCATGCCTAGGATTGAAATAATGAAAATCATACAATGCTTACAAAAAAATATACATAATTGAAACAATCTTGGCATATTCACCAATTTGAAATAATTTTGTGTTTCTCTTTGTGGATGGAGAGATAGATGTTTTAAAGCCTCACTGCACTACTTATAGCTACTTGCACCCTCTATATAGCAAACAATGCCTAATTGGTGCCTGTTGGTCCCCCATGATCCTCTTTTTCTTATGTTAATTGAGAGCTGATTTGATGAGATAGCCACCTGTGAGTGACCTTGCAGGGAGGTCTAATCCCCCTTGCCAAACTAATGCAGACAGGCTTTAAAGGGATCCGGTAACTTAATTTGTCTCAAATTCTGAAACAAATTCTGCAATAGCTCATGCTGCAATGATAATTATAAACCTTTAGGTCAGTCAGGAACCCCATGACTTTTACAAGCCGATCGCCTGTCTGATTATCAAGATATTTATGATTAGAATTAAAAAAATTGAAAACCGTTTGCTAATCTCACCCTGTTACTCTCTACCCTGACGAAGGTAATACCGATGGGGTGTTCGATGAGGACCTGGGCCTGATGGGCTTCCTCCCCTTCGTTTATGAGATCTACCATCACATAGATATTATCTGCTGATCCAAGCGGGAGGTACTTGGTACCTCTGCAGATTGAAAAATGATATAAAGGTTGAGTTCTGGTAAATATGGAAAATTATTGTAAGCTGTCTTTATACTTATACAAAACATGTGTCCCAATATGGATTCTTCATCCTAATGTCAACAAGAGGCAAATAAGTTTGAACTTTAAATGCCTACTTCCAAGGTATATTATACATGTCGTTGTCAGTATTATGAACTGACGAATCTGTACACTGATATACGTAATGGATTTTGTCAGTTCATATAACAGCTGACGATGTATGTGTCACTTTGAAAAAATATCATAGTAGATATGTTCCTTGACACAAAAAAACCGGGGTATGCACTTTCAGGGTCTATCACAGCAAGATCCAGGGCCAAGTTTCACAAAACTTGTTATCATTTGTTATTGATGACAATTTTTATGAAACAGGGCCCTGGTAAGAAAGGAATTTCTTGGTATTTTCTCAATCCACATTGAATTTTCAAAGAGTCTGGATTAACAAGTGGTCATGGAAGGAAGCATTAGACTCACCTCGGGATGATGATATCTGCTTCCAGTTTTAGGTCTGTCACACAAGTGGAGTCATTGCCACAATTGTGCGTAAAAATTGCCTTTAGGAGAGAGAGAGAGAGAGAGAGAGAGAAGAGAAACAGGATTAAAACATGGTTTGACATTTGGGTCGTCATTAACTCAGATGAAACATGAACAGTTGTGCATCAATGATAATGATGATGATGACGAGATGATGGTGGTAATGATGATGATGATGATGATGATGATGATGATGGTGATGATGTTGATGATGATGATGATGATGATGATGCAGATGATAATGGCAATGATGACAATCAATCAGTATGTCCTGGCAATAGTGATGCCAAGATGGATGTGATACAAAATAGTTGTCATGGCGACAACGGTAAAGACAAAACTCACCTCTTGTACCACATTGTTATCTGAGTAGGGGCTGATGGTGGGGCACAACCTGTTACATAACGTTACATAACGAGCACCCCCTTCTGTCCGTAGCTGGTGGGAGAGGCGGAATGGAACAGGGCTCAGGAAATCCTTCATGTCTTTCTGCAGATGTAAAAAAAAAAAAAATTGGTATCGAATTTCGACGGTAATCATCATTTTCAAATACCTTCTGAACTCAGTCAATATTTGCATGCAAATCTGTTCAGTTTACAACTTTTGCTGATACTGTTATACCATATAGTATTACTGACTAAGTAATACTACTACTAATAATGATGATGATGATATCAGTAATTCTACTACCACAACTATTACTACTACTACTTCTACTACTACTTCTACTACTACTACTACTACTGCTACTGCTACTACTACTACTACTACTACTACTACTACTACTACTACTACTACTACTACTACTACTACTACTACTACTACTACTACTACTACTGCTACTAATCCTACTACTACTACCACTAATAATAATATGAACATCAAGGAAACACCTTTAAAACATGATCAGAAAAATAGCGCTACTCATTATTAACACTTACAAGCCCAACATTATCATATTCATTTCAGTTTAATCATTGTCATCTATCATTAGCTTTATTACAATTATTGTTATAATTATAAGTATCATTATTTTGTTATTACTACCATCAGCATCATCTTAATCAAGTATCTTTTATAATTATTAATATTTTATCATTATTAATATTATCATCATTATTATCATTTTTATCAAACTATTATCCATTTATCCATCATTGTTATCATTATCATCATTATTATTATTATTTTTATTATCCTTGTAATCATTATCATCTTTATTATTTTTATTATCCTTGTAATCATTATCATCTTTATTATTATTATTAACATTGTAAACATTATCATTAATGTCAATATTTTTATCATCATAATTATTATAAATTTATATTTTCATTATTATTCATATTAAAATTATTATTATTATTCAATTTTTTTGTGATTCTCTGAGGCAGGTTAAAGACAGTTTTGAGGTCTGCAGGACTAAATTCATATTTACCTTGAAATAGGCATCAATGTCATGGCAAGTCTGTTGACCTTTGACCAGCTGAATATTGCGCACGACCCTTGGCCCCAGGATGACCCCATCTTTAGCAAAGGTGACCCTTGAGGGAAGCCCAGTAGCAATCTTGTAGTAGTCCACCTCCAACACATGGTCCATACCTATGATGTGAAAGGGGGTGAGAGAGAGAGAGGAGGGGGGGGGGGGGGGGGGGAGAGAGAGAGAGAGAGAGAGAGAGAGGGAGGGGGGGGGAGATAAAGAGACAATAAGAAAATTAGAGAGTGAGTGATGAAGACGTGTGTAAGTAGGATAGAGAAATGAGGAGTAAGAGAGAGAGAGAGAGAGAGAGAGAGAATAGACCATGAATGATGAAGAGGTGAGACAGAGACAAGTGAGAAGGGAGATAGGGGGAGGGGGGTGGGGGAGAAAGAGGGTGAGAGGAAATAAAATGATACCAAAACAAAGTGATGAAGAAGTGAGTCAAATACAGAAATACGAGAGAGATAGAGAGAGAGAGAGGGAGAGACAAGGGTAGATAAAGAGACAGAAACAAATATATTTGTGCAAAATTCTGCTGTCCAAAGAATCACTTAAAACAACAAGAAAGTGCATGTTACACAAACAATTTATGAGCAGCTGATATGCATCTGTTAAAACAGCTTCTACATCGCTTCAGGATTGGTCTTTTTGGGGGGAGCGTGGAACAAAGACAAGAATATTCAAAGCCAGAATTGGAGGAAAGCTGGAATTCTTGCTGAGCGAAGAGTTTTTTTGTGATGAATGTAGTAGATGATTGACCATGACATTTTGAGCTCACAAAACAGTCTGGTTATACCAGTTCATAAAAATATATTAAAGGGAAATAAATAATAATAATAATAATAATAAATATTTATAAAGCACACTTTTCTAATTACTTACTCAAGGCGCTATACAAAACAAAATCCAACCTTGATAGCAAACTACTCTAAAAATAAGGGAAAGCAGACAAATCAGAGAAGTAGTCTGAGAAACTATGAATGAATTTGACAAAAAATGAGAAAGTAAATATTTTTTGAAAGCTGTAATCACTATAGGTATGGGCTCTTCAAATTGGCTGAATCAGTAATGTCTCTGTGATGTAAAGGCGGACAAATTTCCCATTTGTTCTTTCACACAAAATGACTTGTTCCAATGGTTGGATTGCCCTTTAATATGAAGTTAAGTACCAGCCATACACTATTACATTGTCTGGAAGCAACTGGATAAGGTTAATTTGGGTAAAACATAAGAATTGATGTATACTGTGAGGTTTTTTAATGATCAACAGAAGAAGACATTGACTCGCTCTTGCTGCAGATCACATACATGGCACACATGCATGTAGGTCGGTATATGAGACTACACAGATATGTGGCATGAAAGTTTGGTCCTCTGCGGTACATGGGTGAAGGCTCTATACACTTTCATAAGCAAAGTCCCAGGTTCAATCCTTGCTTTGTGCTTATATCTTTGGACAAGGTGTTTTGCCCACAGTTGCCCCTCCAGAACAAGGCCCTAGCTGTTTTATTGATAACAAATTCTATGACAAATTAGCTGTCAGCCAATCAAATGCCACGGTTTCAGTAGCTTATTACAGTTATTGTAATTTGTTATTGACACAGGACACAGGGCCCATTTAATGGGTGCCTAGCAATGCTGCGGTAATAATAATTACAATGCCAGCAGAAAGAGTAGCAATTAACTGATGTTGCTACCCTGAATAAAGAAGACAAAATCAAAAGTACATTCTAGTACATGGATATCTACCTATTGTGTATGGTACAGAGGCTCCGGTATATTTGACGCAGGCTGTGAGGTGAAGACAGGTCGCAGGTCTTCCATTGAGCATACATTCTGCAAGGTTGGTGTTGACCAGGGTTGGTGTCAATGTCAGGAAAGCTTCCATCTCGATGACAGGTCGACTCCTGTTTGAGTATAAGAACACAGCAATGTATCTCAAGAGAGTGGGGCTTGTATAGAAAGACCCCCAATTTAAGACATTAAAAGTGATCTTGGATTGTTTGTTTTTCCTGACTGCTAGGAAAGAATGTGAACGCTTGTAAGTACCGTAAGCAACCAGGGGAGCGCCGGCTTTAAATTCTCTCAAGGGACTTGGTAATGAGGATTAACCAAAGGGCACTAGCATGTCAACTGGTTTTGAACCCAGGACCTCCTGGTTACAAGACCACTGCTCTACCACTGAACTACACGCCTCCATTATAGGCAGGTGGTATTTCTACATAGGTTTCATTTTTCAATGAGATGCACCGTTTGAAGGGGATAAAAAATGTGGTCTTTGTAGACAAGTGGTCTTTCTATACAGGTGCTTGCTAAAGCAAGTATGTGTGTTAAAAGGGGTACCGTACTTATATACAGGTTCATATACATTTGGTGCCAAAAAACCACAGTGAAAATTTCTTTTTTTGTGTGTGAATGAAGGCAAAGAGGGCAAGAAAAATGTATTTTTGTGCAACAAAGGCTTATGCATTCTCACGTATATTGGTTTTGTAAGATACTAAAATGTAAAGTGCATTACGATTAAAAACCCCTGTGGTAGACTGCATCATTTGTGAACAAGCCTCAATACAGGTTTGGCTGTAAGCGGCTGTATCTCAATATTAAAACGGAATCCATAACTCTGAACTCTATTACCACCCTAATTTTTCATAATAAAAAATACATCCATTTACTGATATCAATACATTAGTTATATTCATGTTGCAAACATATCCATTCCAGGAGATGTTCAACTATAGATATAACAATTATTTCATAGTCAAATACTTTCCATTTCTGAAGGAAATATAAAGAAGTGGAAAAATTAGTTAGAAATTAGTGCAAAATTCACATCTACCAACTATTTTCATAGCAGAGACAAATTAAAAAGGAAACTTCTGACTCACAAAAAGAGGGCAGCAGTATCATTCTCGTAAGCGCCAACGACAATATCTGGATAGCCGTTGTTGTCCATGTCCATTCCTCCAGAGATAGAGTAACCAAATGAAACCATGTTGGTTGATCCAAGCAACCTCTGAAAAACATAAATCAGGTGATAATCAGTATTATATACCACATGACAAGATTCTAGGCCTCTGATTGGTCAAAACTACAGGAATGAAATTCGCTACTGACTTCTGGCCAGAATAGTAACAAATATTGACTGTGCATATGCGTGCATCGACAAGTCTACTCAATAAGATGTTTAGGTGTTTACTGAGAAAAGTAAGAACGCGTTTAAGTTGCAATATCTCGTTGGAGGAGCAATATTTGGAGCTCACATTTTGGATACAGTATAGCTACATTGAAACACATACATCAAGAGCAAAACATATTTTGGTGATAGTACACTTTAAGGACATCAGGCAAACTTGTTCAAACTTTAATTCATTTAAAGCTCCACTGCACTACCTATAGCTACTTGCGCCCTCTATATAGCAAACAATGCCTAATCGGTGACCGTTGGTCCTCTATGATCCCCTTTTTTCTTATGTTAATTGAGAGCTGATTTGATGAGATAACCACCTGTCAGTGACCATGCAGGGAGGTCTACTCCCTCCTGGCCAAACTAGTGCAGAGAGGCTTTAAGGACATCGGTTCAAACTTGAATTCCTTTAATAAGAAGTATACCTGACTATATGGTTTCCTGAGATGATGCTCTCCACCGAGATAGATGTAGACTGCCCCGCGGCTGTAGTCTTCGTACGGTGCTCCGATGGCCACGTCTTCGTACCCATCTCCATTCAGGTCTCCTACTGACTCAATTACAGTTCCAAAGCGAGCCCCAACGGAATTACTGCCCATTAATTTGATATCCACTTTTCTCATGATAGCCTGTAATTAAGGACAGAACGATAGAAATGACGTATAAAATAATTGATTGAAAATATAATTTGCCACGCATGTAGAGTGAGCTTACTTTGATTTATTGAGTCGTCGCATCGGGTCAGGTCGTCCCATTACGTGACCTTTTGTGAAAACATTATCGGTACCCCCTTTATTCACGAAATGTCGGGGGTAATGTTTGTGAAATAAACCCTCTCATCTACAAATGGTCATCATCATCATCATCATCATAACTGCCACATTCATTATCATCATTATCACCATCACCACCAACATCATCATCATCATCATCATCATCATCATCATCATCATCATCATCATCATCATCATCATCATCTCAAATGCATCAACCATAAGAAATTATCATAATCATAATCACCACTACCTCAAATTTTAAATACTACAATGTTGTTTTCTCTCATTTTAAGTCCCAATTATCATCATAATCATATTATTGCTGTTGCCATGATAACTGTCTTACATTTCCATCGTTGATGAAGATGTAGACTCTGCCTTCGTCTTGGTCCTGTGAGTACTGCGGTGCCCCTACCAGCAG
Source organism: Strongylocentrotus droebachiensis (assembly GCA_035222895.1). Lineage (NCBI taxonomy): Eukaryota > Metazoa > Echinodermata > Echinoidea > Camarodonta > Strongylocentrotidae > Strongylocentrotus > Strongylocentrotus droebachiensis. The sequence continues at coordinate 40,335 of JAVYIG010009013.1, forward strand.
GTCTGTAAGCCCGTCATGATTGATATCCATACCTAAAACGGCAGCTCCAAAGTAGGTGTTCATCTAAACAAATATTAATAATAATAACAATGATAACAATGGTAATAGTAGTATTAGTAGTAGTAATAATAACAATAATAATAATAATAATATCAACAATAATAATTGTAACAATATTGTATTCATGTAATTACAATGTCTCAATGCTATATTGTTTGTAACTATAGATGGCAGCATCAGAAAACAATGCGAGTGAACTTTGACCTGTAATATACATTCCTGATCGTACCCTGCATAATTGGTGTCAACATGTTTTGATACGCCCACCGGAATCTGTTTATTTCTATCTTATAAGTAGAGAATACAAGCGTTTAACATGGTGGCACCGGTGGGATATTTGTAGCTGTAATGGACGCTATGTGTCATGGTCGAGTGATTTAAGCACTTGACTTCCAATTCAAAGGTCGTGGTTCGATCCCCGATACGGCACTAATGTCCTTTGGCAAGGCATCAATCTCCATTTGCCACACTCGACCCAGGTGAGGTTAATGGGTACCTGGCAGGAATTAATTCCTTGAAATCCTAGAGCGCTGTAATGGCAGCTAGGCTAAAGCCAGGGTAATAATGAATGCGCCTCGGAATAGAATTTCTAGATAGACGGCGCTATAGAAATGCCTATAATTATTATTATTACTATGCAGGATAGCCAGAATGATATAGCAATGCAGGAGCTGAAGTAGACAGAAATAACTGTCTGGTACGGGTCATTCGTGAATAAAACTGCCATTTGTCAAAATATAGAGGCGGTCAGAGGAGCTACATGTAATCTCAGCGGAACAACCGTCGATATCAGAGACTGAAGCTTTCGGTCTAGAGCGGCAGCAGCTTTTAAGCGAAGCACCAGTATTGATGTACTATATGACCCATGGGCGTAAATCCTTACGTAATACCTATTGTTCAGGGGGGGATGATCTATTCATTCATCCCCCCCTGAACAATAGGTATTACGTAAGGATTTACGCCCATGATATGACCAGACAAAGCCACTTGTCCTTCCCACTGATGCTAGTGCAAGGGGACTGGGAGCTGTTGCTTTAATTTTTAAACATGCAAATGAAAGGGCACTGCACGCAACAAAGGTCCTATGCATATTCACTGAGCTCTGTATTATAAGATACAGAAATTTGAAGCATATGACCCTGATGACATTACACTAAAGCCCCCCCCCCCCAAAAAAAAAAAGAGCACCATAGTTTACCGCTGCAAATCGAAAAATAGGCTTACATGTTGTTTATATGAATTAGCTATAAAAATTAAAGTTTTTCTGTGGATTTGGGAGCAAACACAAAAAATTCTGTTCACACTTACAAATTCCCCTTTGACGCTGGAGATAAGTTGAAAATTTTGCAAATTATAGATGTAAACGTGCCCCTTTTCATACGCCCTCGGAGCCCCTGTCACCCCCTCCATCGATGTGGGTGATACAAAATGGCCGGAGCTAACTGCATAACCTGCAACACAAAACGAAAGTAGACACTTTTTATTATGCACAGTTTTCATATAAACAATCAATAAATTATAATAAAACATATATCAAATTAAAGAACATTTAATACTCTACCAACAGCAAATAGGATCAAGTTCTTAAACTTTCATTCTTGGACAGGCACATTAATTTAACTGTTAGAACCAAAATGCAGAATCTTTCACCATTGTTTTGTTCACACTGCAAAAACCAGTGAAATTTCTGCCGGTGTTTAAAAAAAACACACACTCCAGAGGTGTTTTTTTTCCCTTGAGATTACCGGTAGTTCCTTTTTAATAGCAACTTTTGACGAAACACCAGGGGGGTGTTTCTCAAAGCCTTTTTTCAATGACAAATAACAAAAATCAGTGACAAATCTGCTGATATCCAATCAGAAGCAAGGATTTCAGTAGTTTATAACACAACTTGTCATTTGTCACTGATGACAAGTTTTGTGAAACACCCCCCAGAATGTGAGAAAAATCAACAAATTTTGCTTGCAGTGTAAACACAGCTAATATAGTTCTTTCATTGTAAGATTAGAACCGCCGAGAATAAAGAGGAAAGGTATTTCATTGCATTAGGGAAGGAAAAAAAGAATCTTTGATCAAGTGCACTTAAGAATTGAGTATTATTTTTTTGAAGTTGTACGCATGTGAGTTACCGGTACTTCAATATGAAGGACTTCAAACTTATACATTTTACCATCAAATGAAATGAAAGAAAAACAAATAAAAGTGAAAGTATCATGCTCGATCAACTCTTTTATCTTCATTCTTTGAACATGTTCCCAAACTTTCGATAAACATTCAATTTCACCTTTTTGGTTGATGCTTTGAGAAATCCTCAACTGTTATGCTTTCTCTTACTCCTTTTTTATGATAAATATTTCCTTGTCTAGTTAGAAACTAACCACATCCTCATGGTTGCTAAGACTTTTAGAAATAATTCCTCATAAAACTCAATATTAGTCTCCAAATTCAATCATCATATCCACTCTTGTACTTGAAAAATATTCTTGATTACACTTTGTATTGCCATAAATGCATGGTATAAAGTATTTCCTGAACATTTAGATGTTACACTTCTTTTACAAAGATATAAATTATTTGTAAGAAGCTTAAATATCACATTCCTAGTCCACAAGATATTTATATTGAAAAGTGTACATCAACTTTAACATTAACAGTAACTTACATATATCTGTTCTTCTTTTCCTAGAAAAATAGCAATTCTGGAGTAAAAGTTCATTCCACAAATGTAACCAATAATCTGTAAAGTGCATCTGTAATGTCTGAGAAGTGCAATAACATTTCAAAAAACAAAATGTTTTAAATGTAATAATTTTATTATGAATCTAACATAATATGGTTATGATTATTAAATAAAGTTCTGTTCATGCCTTTTCATTTCAGATACATCACTACTAAGTGGAACAGAGAAACATTGAAATATAAAGGTATGTGCTGGAAACATGTTTCATTTATCCTCCAAAACGAAAATGAATGGATAAAGTCACAAATCATTTTTCAACTTTCCTAAAACTCAATCTCGTCTTGACAAAGAATTGAGAAAGTCACAAATCTTTGTCACTTTCTTAGAGATCTCAATCTATTGGTGTACAACAGTTGCAGTTAATATTGAGCCTGTCAAATATTACTAAACCTGGATTTTCCCCATTTAACATTCCAACTGACATAAGCAGAATGGGACAGGTCATTTTTTCACTTTCCTAGAACTCAATCTCTCCTTGAAAGGACTTACCAACATAGCTTTCATCCTTGTCCCCTGGAGGATACCAGTGTGTAACATCAGCCACGGTGGTTCCGCTAGATGAGATCGAAACGACACTTCCTGAAGAGAGAAATATAGCAAACACAGGTCTTCTCATAAGATTTATTGTAACAGTGAATTCTGTATATTAAAGACCACTCAAGGGAGACAAGAAAGGTGGTCCTTATAGGCAAGTGGTCTTTATGTACATGTTCCTTTAGTACAGGTTTTAATGAAAACTAATTTTCAAGGGAAATTAAAACCATGGTCTTTATGGACAGGTAGTTTTTCTATAGAGGTGATCGCTACAGCAGGTTTGACTGTAATAATATACCATTCTGGTATAGCACAGATTACATTTTTAATTCTCTATGCGCTTCCAAAGGATTTTGGATATGGCCCTGGCTTTAGCTCTGGCAATCGTAGCGCTAAGTGCATTCCAGGAATGACCCTACCAGGTACCTAATTGCTAAACCATGATTGAGTGTAGCAAATGGAGGTTAATGTCTTGCCATAGGATTGCAGTACTGTGGCATGAATTTGATCCCTGTACCTTGTAGTTCACAGTCTGGAGACTTATCAACTAGACCACAACACCAATCATTTCTCGCTTATTATTCCCTTTGATTGGATTTTAAAAGTTATAGAGTTTAAAAAGATAGAGTTTAAAAGTTCTGAAATAATACAAATCAATTTATCCTGTTTCAAATAAGGATACACTGGAAGATCATGTTATCAGTATACTTTAACACTATCTATAATAGATACATGTAGGCTATCTAGAAAAAAGAAGAAATTTGTTTCTGAAAGAGGACTTAACTTGCCCCAAATGCCCCAAATTCAATACTTCCTTTTGCATCTGCTAAAAACTTGAAGGGCTTTAACTCTAGGCAAAATAATATGAGTGAACACCGTTGTGGATCTCAGCACATAAATTATCTCTACAAACTTACCCCTCCATGCCAATGAGCCGACCGCCCCTAAGATGAGAGTGCTGCCGTCCATGGAGTAGGTCGCACTGAAGCCAGCCTGGCACCACCCATGCCACGCAATCCCTTTGCCCTGGCTATCGGCTTTTATCTGTACCTCTGTAAACGAGCAACGGATAAAGAAAAATATCTTTATATTTTCTTCTTAAAAATTCATACATACATGAATTAGAGATTAATTACGGTGGAAAATCAGGGGGCATATCTCCCCCCGGACCAAAAAAGGGGAAATGTGGAAGAAAGAAGGAACATGGGTAATTGTTTCTGTGGCTTGTCACATTATTTTCTGACTTCTTGCCCCCCCCCCCCTACCAGATACATGAGGACGAAAATATTTCTTTCAAGCCAAATGCAACGTACAAGCAATGTCCCGATTGAGATAATTACTAATGTAAGCTTTCATGGGTTATCCTGAAAAGGTAAATATCTCTTTTCTTTCTTTATATCCATAGGGCCTACTGTATATGAACGTATCTCTCACAAATGCCCCTATTCAATTTCAGCTACATATGACTAGTCAGCCATCTTGTGAACTATAAAGTTGTACAGCTTAGCAAATGAGTTCGACTTTTAGAAGATGAAGGTTTTTCTTTCTTGTAAAATCAAGCAATTTCATTAATGTAAGTTTTACTCTTGTCGGTTAACTGTTCCCTAATTGTTTTTCCTATCTGTTGGGAAATACGTTGAGAAGTTTTGGTCCCACACCCTCATTCAAAATGTTCAAGTGACGCCCCCGATTTAACAGCAATCAAAATATAGGATTCCTAATATGTACATGTAGGCCTATAAGGGATTTTGTATCTTGTTCAAGGCATCTGGATATACTCATGTAAAACCCATTAATAGGTCACGGGGGGGGGGGGGTTCCATTAACTGATCTAGATATTTCAGGATATCCCCTGGCTTGTATTCTCGACATTTTAACCTCCGAGGTACATGCAGGGGCGTCGCTAGACCTTTTTCAGTGGGGGGGTGTAGAGGCCAACGATTACCGACAAAACTAGCCACCAATTACCGACAAAATTAAATGTCCCAATATCTACAAATTTAGCGCTATAAACCCGGGGCCGAAGGCTAAATTGTTTTTCCTATGGATTATCTATAGTACTTGCGTATGCGCAAATTGTCATTTTCCTCGACGACATAAATATACGAATTATTTCGTCAACTTAGTCAGCATCATAGCTATATATTTTAATGCAGGCGCGTAGCTAGGATCTTATTTTCGGGAGGGGCGTTGGTGAGTAAGCGAATCACTGCACTTTTGGGCGCTCATTAGGGGGTGTGGGTGATAGGCCTCCCGCGCGAAGCGCGGAAGCTTAGACGTTCCCTTAAATTATTAGGAAAAGAAGACGCTTTATTGTACCGTTCTCGACTGTTAATCCTTGTCTGAATTCAGTTTCTCCCCCCTCCCGCGCAAAGCGCGAAAGCTTTGACGTTTCATTAAATTATGAGAAAAAGTAGACGATTCGTTGAACCGTTTTCGACCTTTAATAAGCCCTATTTATCTGAATTCAATTTCTCCCTCTCGCGCGAAGCGCGGAAGCTTTGACGTTTCCATAAATTATTACAGGAAGCAGACGATTCGTTGTACCGTTTTCGACTCTTAATAAGCCCTTAATGTCTGAATTCAGTTCATCTTATTTTAGGGAGGGGCGTTGGTGAGTAAGCGAATCACTTTTGGGCGCTCTTTGAGGGGTTTGGGTGAAAGGCCTCCCGCGCGAAGCGCGGAAGCTTAGACGTTCCCTTAAATTATTAGGAAAAGAAGACGATTTATTGTACCGTTCTCGACTGTTAATCCTTGCCTGAATTCAGTTTCTCCCCCTCCCGCGCAAAGCGCGAAAGCTTTGACGTTTCATTACATTTTGAGAAAAAGCAGACGATTCGGTGTTCTGTTCTTGACTCTTAATCCTTATCTGAATTCAGTTCTCCAACGCGAAGCGCGGAAGTTTTGACGTTTCATTAAATTATTAGAGAAAGTAGACGTTTCGTTGAACCGTTTTCGTCCTTTAATAAGCCCTATTTATCTGAATTCAGTTTCTCCCTCTCGCGCGAAGCGCGGAAGCTTTGACGTTTCCATAAATTATTACAGGAAGCAGACGATTCGTTGAACCGTTTTCGACTCTTATTAAGCCCTAAATGTCTGAATTCAGTTTCCCCCTTAAGCGCGAAGTGCGGAAGCTTTGACATTTCCTTAAATCATTAGAGAAAGAAGACGATTCGTTGAACCGTTTTCAACTGTTATACCTTGTCTGAATGATGTTTCTCCCCCTCGCGCGAAGCACGGAAGCTTTGGCGTTTCCATTAATTATTAGAGGAAGCAGACGATTCGTTGTACCGTTTTCGACTCTTAATAAGCCCTAATATTATTGTCTGAATTCAGTTTTCCCCTCCCGCGCAAAGCGCGAAAGCTTTGACGTTTCATTAAATTATTATGAAAAGAAGACGATTCGTTGAACTGTGCCCAACTCTTAATCCTTGTCTTAATTCAGTTTCTCCCCCTTCCGCGCGAAGCGCGGAAGCTTTGACGTTTCATTAAATTATGAGAAAAAGCAGACCATTCAGTGTACTGTTCTCGACTTTTAACCTTTATCTGAATTCAGTTCTCCCCCTCCCGCGCGAAGCGCTCAAGTTCTAACGTTTCATTAAATTATGAGAAAAAGCAGACGATTCGTTGTACCGTTTTCGACTCTTAATAAGCCCTAATTGTCTGAATTCAGTTTCCCCCTCCCGCGCGAAGCGCGGAAGTTTTGACGTTTCATTAAATTATCAGAGAAAGTAAACGATTCGTTGAACCGTGCTCGTTTCTTAATTATCCCTATTTATCTGAATTCAGTTCCCCCTCTCGCGCGAAGCGCGGAAGCTTTGAGGTTTCCTAAAATTATTAGAGAAAGCAGATGATTCGTTGTACCGTTTTCGACTCTTATTAAGCCCTATTTATCTGAATTCAGTTTCCCCCTCTCGCGCGAAGCGCGGAAGCTTTGAGGTTTCCTTTAATTATTAGAGAAAGCAGATGATTCGTTGTACCGTTTTCGACTCTTATTTATCCCTATTTATCTGAATTCAGTTCCCCCCTCTCGCGCGAAGCGCGGAAGCTTTGAGGTTTCCTTAAATTATTAGAGAAAGCAGATGATTCATCGTACCGTTTTCGACTCTTATTAAGCCCTATTTATCTGAATTCAGTTTCCCCCTCTCGCGCGAAGCGCGGAAGCTTTGACGTTTCCTTAAATTATTAGAGAAAGCAGATGATTCGTTGCACCGTTTTCGACTCTTATTTATCCCTATTTATCTGAATTCAGTTCCCCCTCTCGCGCGAAGCGCGTAGGCTTTGAGGTTTCCTTTAATTATTAGAGAAAGCAGATGATTCGTTGTACCGTTTTCGACTCTTATTTATCCCTATTTATCTGAATTCAGTTCCCCCCTCTCGTGCGAAGCGCGGAAGCTTTGAGGTTTCCTTAAATTATTAGAGAAAGCAGATGATTCATCGTACCGTTTTCGACTCTTATTAAGCCCTATTTATCTGAATTCAGTTTCCCCCTCTCGCGCGAAGCGCGGAAGCTTTGACGTTTCCTTAAATTATTAGAGAAAGCAGATGATTCGTTGCACCGTTTTCGACTCTTATTTATCCCTATTTATCTGAATTCAGTTCCCCCTCTCGCGCGAAGCGCGTAGGCTTTGAGGTTTCCTTTAATTATTAGAGAAAGCAGATGATTCGTTGTACCGTTTTCGACTCTTATTTATCCCTATTTATCTGAATATAGTTCCCCCTCTCGCGCGAAGCGCGGAAGCTTTGAGGTTTCCTTAAATTATTAGAGAAAGCAGATGATTCGTTGTACCGTTTTCGACTCTTAATAAGCCTTATTTGTCTAAATTCAGTTTCCCCCTTTACCGCGAGGCGCGGAATCTTTGACGTTTCATTCAATTATTAGAGAAAGAAGACGATTCGTTGCACCGTTTTCGACTCTTAATAAGCCCTATTTATCTGAATTCAGTTTCTCCCTCTCGCACGATGCGCGGAAGCTTTGACGTTTCCCTAAATTATTAGAGAAAGCAGATGATTCGTTGTACTGTTTTTGACTGGTCAAAATGAAGTTTTTCCCTCCCGCGCGAAGCGCGAAATTTTTGGCGTTTCATCAAAATATAGAGAAAGGAAGACGATTCGTCGTACCGTTGTTGACTCTTAATCCTTGTTTGAATTTAGTTTCCCCGAAAATTTCAAACCTCTGATTTCTTTAGCTGATATTATAGAAAAGTGAATCTTCGAGAAAATACAAGTATTGTAGTTGTAGTCACTCTCGAAGTCGTCACAGCCGATAAACAGTCACAGTTCGAAGGGGAAAAAACTTGTCGGCCGACCGACAATATACATCTCACCGACTTCAAACTTCTGCATTGATATAGTAGGCCTACACGAGGATTGAGCAAGAATACCGACACAGCTGACCCGACACAGCAACATATTTACCCGTGTCTTTCTTGCTCCCTCGACGAGACGACTCAACCCAACAACCCCCCTCTCTCTTTTACACCCACTCCTCCTCTCTCAGGCTCTTACCTCCCCTCTCTCTCCTCTCTTTCATCCCCCGTTTCTTCAGTTTCCCTTTTCTCTCTTTTTTCTTTTTTTTTTCCTTTTCTTTTTTTTCTTTCTTTTCCTTTCTTTCCTCTCCTCCCTCTTTTTCTTTTTTCTCTTTCTTTCTTCTCTTTTCTTTCCTTTCTTTTCCTTTCTTTCCTTTCTTTTCCTTTCTTTCTTTTCTTTTCCTTTTCTTTTTTTCTTTTCTTTCCCTTTTCCTCTCTTTTTTTCCCTCCCCTTTTTCTCTTTTTTCCCGACGGCAGCGCAATTTTACCGACAATATCCTGACAGGTGGGGGGGTGTCGCACCCCCCACACCCCCCCTTTGGCGACGCCCCTGGGTACATGCCAACAACAAAACAGTTGAAGGAAATGTACGATAAAATGACACACGGGCGATCGGATGCTCCAACCGATAGATATGACAGAATAAACTTTTTAATCATAGGACCCAAAAAAAGGTTACTGTTTTTGAAAGCTTCTGTATAGAATAATATATACATTTTGTGATCATCATATATTCATATTTGAGAAATCGCTCTCCAAAAGTCTACAGAACCAGGAAGTTCTGTTAAAAAACCGAGAAAAATATATTCTGTGACAAAATACAAGACAACGGATACTTTCTTCAAGGGCCAATTGAGTAATTTCCTGGTTTACCCCCGATTCGATTGTTTCGTCAAAACAATAAATTTCCAGGTTTTTTTCCCTGATTTTAAAGGTTGCTGGGAGCCTTGATAATAGAATATGTCATAGTAATATAATCTGAATAAGGTTGGACTATCACAAGTGCATTAATTATTTTAAAGCGATACTGAACTGGTGAACTTTCTGCCAATCGTACTTTTATTTTTGCACAGCGCTATCTCACGGTCAACTTGCCAACAGTGTGTGACCCAATACCTAATTTCCACTTCGCAACGAGGAATTCAAATTCTGCTCAGCCCTTTACAGTCATTTACGGCGATTGACTGTCCCTTTTACAGATCAGTAACACTTGAAATGTCTAATACACTACGATTTATTTGTGAAAATTGTTCATCTTGCAAGTACTTTAAACTGTATAATAATAATAACATCGAAATGAAGCAACCAAAAACAAGATATGATCTTTTCTGAAATACGATGGAAGCTCCTTAAGTAGTTAAAAGATTACGAGCTTTCCATCAATTAATTGAAATTAGGGCAAATGCAAGACAATACACAAGATAATCAAATTATCCGATCGCATAGACTTTCGAGAAATAACTTAAGGCCAATTTCCTTTTGTATTGTAGATATAAATCATTTTGTGATGACGTCATTCGCGACTGTCATGTTCGCATACTTCAACAGATGATGGACAGGAATATTGAATTTGCCTTTGGTATAGATTTTTAGAAAGTCTTTGCAATCTTGATGAATGTAGAAAAAAAAGACCAAGATGCACTTATTTCTTTAAATTCTCTTGCAAGCAAGTCATGCACGTACGAGACGTAATCATTCCCCAAATTAATCAATCAACTTGTCAAGATTCGTACGTCCTAAAAAAATGGCCAGGAATTTTTTGTTACAATCCTATCATTAGGTATGTATTTAAAAGAGAACAAAATCTTACCTGTGTTGAGTGCATCGTAATTCAAGCAAAAGTACCATTACAACTTCAAAGTCCTCAGAACTTTAAGGCCCGAATTCACAAAGGAGGTTTGTAGACAAACCTAAGTTTATGTGCGTCAAATGACGCGTTTCAGACCAAGGTTTGTCTGAACCTTGGTCTGAAACGCATCGAAACGCGTCATATGACGCACATAAATCTAGGTTTGTCGACAAACCTCCTTTGTGAATTCGGGCCTCAGAGTCGGAGATTCTTTCAAACTCACGAGTCGGATGTTTTAACACGATCGCAAAGGCTTTCGATAAATCAACTCGAAGGCAAAATTGGTACTCTATTGCATATCCCATAGAAATTCAAGTTCAAAACTGAAGAAAACTGGTTTCATGCACGAATACCAGTGTCATATATCATTACTACGACAGCGGTTTTCGTCATAAAGCGTAAATCATTGCTATCTTTTAGGACCATTATATTGACATAAGTCAGCGAGAGTTCGCTTTTCTTGATAAAATAATCGGCATAAATCATCTCGATTATCACAACTGTGATTTACGACACAAACTCGACATAACCGAGTTATTTCTGACGTAGGTGAGAAATGGTCTGGAAACGATTTTAAAGGTAAGTTGTGGATTCCCACATTTTTTTAACTTCAACATACTAGTCAGCACAAGGCGCGTGTCAATTTGATCGAATATCAACGTAACAGAAAGGGAAGATATTTCACTGAATGTCATGGGCAATGATAAGTTTCTTTTATTATACCACACTAAAATCACTCCCAAAATCATATCATATATTCCGTCATACAACTTTCTATTTCACTTACTTTGATTTCTAGAAACCAAAAATAATTGCACTTCATTCAGCCATTCTTTTTTAAAACTACAAGCATACATGTTCGACTTATGAGAAGGGGTGTCGCTAGATCGGGGTGAGGTAAAGATGTGTCGCACCCCACTTACACTCAAAACATATATTTACAAATCATTCAGTGTTGCGTAACAATTTGACGAGTACATTTTTACAGGCTAAAAACTTCATAATTTGGGGGCATATTTCCATTTTGGCGGCATCAAAGCATTAGCTGTTCTGCGTTGATGTATGCGACACCCCTACAATCAAAATGGTATAAGCTATGCCCCAATGACAATGTCCTACTCCCGATGAGATAACAATTTTGCCGGGTGTGGGATGTGACACCCCACCCCTCCCCTCCCACTATTCAAATACATTCCAGTACCATTTCGGACTTTAGGGGAAATTTGTCGTCAACTTTTTTTTCTTATTTAAGCTAGGTGGAAAGTTTGAGTTTTTCTCCTAACCTGTAGACAAATTCGGTCCTTCCCCCCCCCCCCCCCCCCCCCAAAATGTCCAGCGACACCCCTAAAACATTCTGATCCAAGAACATTTTCCTTAATTACCGACAGTATGGTGAAAGGCCGATCTTGTCGTTTATCAGATCGGTGGTTATGACTAAACGTATAGTCACACTCACCATAGTAATATTAACGTCTACCTAAACCTCAAGAAAACACATGTTGTGTTGTCAATCAGAAGTTTTAAGAGACTGTTTCACGTCAACATACCACTTACATCATTCCTCTCAAACCTTTCTCCAGTCTGTCTTTGTACCTTCATGTTTGTAGGTCCAGATGAAAAGAGGCACTTCTCTCAAAATAGATCGTGATACGAGTAACTGCTTTCTACATTTCTACAAACCTCAATCATACCGACATCAGAGGAACTGGCTAAACAAATTGCATTTGAGTAAACCGTGCTTCTTTTTAATAATATATCAGTAATATTATGTTTCATACAAATGGTGATGATAATCCTTGTCATTTGATAAATCACCTTTGAGCCAAATTCAAAAGATCTTCAGCACACTGCCAAAGTTAGATCTAGACAATTAATCGGTCGGTCATTAGAAAAATGCTTATGACTGGTCATTAGCAGTTTCTACTGGTCAAGCTCGCTATCCATAAGGACCGCTATTCATAAGGCCCATTATTCATAAGGCCCGCTATCCATAACGCGAGACTAAATGAATAGCGGTCTTTTATAAATAGCGGTCCGTACGAAAAGCGAGCAGACCTCCTTTCTACAAACCGGTTACGCGTTTGGAAATACAAAAAGGCTTGGTGTTTAGTTCACTTTCAATAAACCAATACGTCATTATTTTCAGATAAGAGAATTAAACAAAAAGTGCACTGTGTGATTAGTAAATATAGTTGTGTGACCGGGTAATATCACACAGTGACAGGGGATAGTAAATCGGGGACATATCAATCCCGGGGCTGGTTGTCCTAGAATCAACTCACTCACGTTCGAGGCAAGGCCTTCTTTTCGCGACGCTGTGAAAGTTGAGCTCTGCATCAATCTCATAACACACGCCGTTTGGAAAGATGACTAGAAACCTCGTCGCTGCGTAGAACTGGTTCGACCACATGTGACCACACGTCTGCGATGAAACAACAAAATGGGTTCATCACCACACTTCCTCCGCCCCCGCCCCCGAACCCCCCTCCCGCCCCCTCCCGAGATTGAGGGGCGAAAACACTACAAAGCAAGATAATTTTTAGACCTGGAGGGGTCTTGATCGTATAAAGGCGGACGTTAATGAAAATATTTGTCATACCTGCACTTGAATTATTTGTGGAATATAAATGGATGAATAAACAAATAATTAAAAACAATTCAATAGGGTCATGGAGAAGAGGAGGGGCGAAATGTTTGAAGACCACCACTTCGGGATAGCGAACATACAGTACCTATGTATTTTTTCTTCTACATAATTACGAGGAGGGGCGGTCGTTTTCCCATGCACCTCTGTGAATCTGCCTGTGGAATGGATTGTGCTTTTGTTTTTATTGTGGATATTTTTTCTCGTAATGAAAGTGCAATATGATAGCGCTATACATTTTAAAGAAAACAAATATAACATCTGCCTTCAAATAAAAAAATAAAAATAAATAAAAGACGTGGATAAATACGTGAATAATTAAATGAATAAAATCAAGAAGGAAGGAGGAGCAAAATGCTTTTGCCATGAATGAATTATTATCAATGAATATATTACGAAAGGAATCAATCGAAATTATATTGAAATGTACTGAATGAATAAAGAATGGAATGTTGTAACTAATACGATAGTTGACGTAATCCGTGATTTGCGCCTGTCGAGTTGCATGAGTCAAAATGGAGTAATTTGTGGGAATATACGGATATGAGATCTGAATAACTATGTGCATGAGCTAAACAATGGAATACACTAATTTCTTACATATTGAAAACATTCTGATAAATGAACATTACGACATTCTAATATACTCACAAGATTATTGGCATTTCTGTTCAAACATACCCCCCCCCCCCCCCCAAAAAAAAAAAAATGAAGGGAAATTATTGGGGATACCAAGGCGAAATACAGTAAAGGGTGCAAACAGGAAAATACCCTAAGATACAACATGCTATGGTAACAACTCAAACATGTTCCCTACATCAATTTAGCTTCTACTACCAGCGTCAGTGGTCTTCAAACCATATTTCTTACAATGGTTAACGGGGTTTTAAACCAGATCATCTTAAAGGTACTACGTCCCATTTGCAGGCCAAAAAAATAAAAAAGTTAAATTCCAACTGCATTTGAAAGATAATACTAATTTAGAACTTCCCTAAAAAAGGTGGGGCTTGAAAATGTCTTCAAGTTGGAAAATAACGACTATTTAGTTGTCAAATCGACTTTAGGGCTATAGAGCCCAAAAGTAATAGTCTTGATTTTCAGACAATTGTACCGAATGGTCATACGTTTTATGCTGCGCAAAGATTCAATCAGTTTAATCTTGGCCATCACAAGAAGTGGGTTATTGATGTAGACAAATGCTCATGTACCCTTTACAACTCTTTTCATGTATGCTATTACCAAAGAAGAAAAAAAGCCAGTCAGTCACTCAACAGTGTCTGACAGTGAAGTCTAGCAAGTAAACGGGTTTCCTTGCATAATTTGAATATGAGGACACTGCTAACGTTTAAATTCCACAGATAGGACATACATGACATATTCATAATTCCTGCAAAGTTCTACAGCATTTGAGATTGGCTGCAAAAGGGACATAGTACCTTTAAACAAGAAGATATGAGGGGTTGCTATGGTAACAATTCATCACTTTTTCCCTCCACCATTTTAGCTTCCACTACCAACAGCACTGGTCTACCAATCTAGGATACATAAGACTTGAAAAACACCACATGTCAGGGCACAATATTATAGATACGACATCAATGAGATGTACAGGGATTAAAACACAAGAAAACCAATATCGACAGCTAAATATCATTACGAATGAATATATGCAATGATTTGGGATTCGGCATAAACAAAAAGTACATCATCTCGACAGCATTGGGGAACATCATCACTGTGCACAGCTACAAAACTACACTGCAAATTTATAGTTTCTGGAACACGTTCAAAAATGTATATACCTTCACTGCAAACACAAACATAGCAAAAAGATAGAACTGCGACACAATGTTTAAGAACACCGTATTTGCATAGATGCAGGGGGAAATAAAGCAAAGAGGTATACTGTTGACACAACCAAGTCAATTTTCTTGACGTAAATAGGTAATACAAGCATGAATATTATCACAATCACTACAAAGCAACCCCGCAACCGATTCATCCACAGGAACTTGAGCAAGATTAGTTCACAATCACATACCGGTAATGGGATACAAAGTGTACATACAATGTAAATCAACAGTCAGAAGTTGAAATAGGGATTTGTCATGAACTATAAACATGATAAACAACATGATGTACGCTAAATATTACATTTTTTGTGTTGAAGGAGCCGCTATCTAAGCAAGATATGAAAACACCAACTTCATGAAACCACGATATGTCATTGGGTAAACTAAAAGAATGACAGCACATGCCTATCTGAATGTTTCATGACAGAGCGATGGATACCTGTCGAAAAGTCAACTCAAGGGGCGAATTCAAAACCCTAAATTGTAATGTGTATAGAAACATATCCGAGTTACGTATCGCCGTCGTACATTTCAATGTCGTGATGGACACGACTATTGAACGTGCCTTGGTTGATTTTTCGAAAGTCTTTGTGACGTTGTTCGCCTCGACAGGGAGGAAAACGTGGCAAACATGCTAACACAAAAAGGACAAGATGGGACCACGCGTGCTTATTCACGTACCATATATCTAACTAAAAGACAGAGAGGAAGCAGCGAGAAGAGGAAGGGGACATGGTGACATTATAGAGATGCAATATCACAAGGGCACTTTGTGGGACCGTCGGACGTTTTTCACATCAAACACAAAATGTACAGTAATGGGTTTAGGGGGCACAAGGGCTGATTGGGAATTTTTGGGGCTACTACTATAATTATATTCCCCCTCCCCTCATTGAGAGAGAAAAAACACACAGCGTCACCATAAAACAGGGGGGGGGGGGCAACATAGACTGTAGCTTTGAAACATGTCCTCATACACGACATTCAAATCGTGCATCACAATCATGCTTATCTGTAGATTTGATATTGAACATGTCTTGTTGGAGAAAACATGGGATTCATATAGATGTGGCAACAGCAATACACTTCCCGTCTCCTTGCAGCACCGGACTACTGTTGGCTGATATGCTATTGGCTATAGCCTAATGCACAAACTAAAGACATCGTTTAGGTGAAAGCCTGGGACTAGCATGCATCCGACATAGCACCAGACGACATGCTCTCGTGGAAAACATCCTACTTCCCTAAATCATTAATCATCTATATGTTTTGCAAGATAAAATATTTTTTAAAAGGTAGATTACTTACCGTTTAGGGTGAAAAAAGATTAGCAACGGCCCGATCATACACAATAAATTTAGAAGAGTTGATATCCACTCGTTTAGGAGTCATAATAGAAATAACTTCATTTGGGAGCGTAATCCGCTCCAAAATGAGCGGAATCCACTCGAAATTACTCTTTTAGAACATGGATTTCCACTCCAAAACACATCTGTTATATATAAGGACTAAAAAAGTAAATTTCCACTACTGTATTACAGAGTACATTCGGGTTCCCTCTCTTGAATAACAAGTTGAAAAAATATATGAATCTCAGTTATACATTACCTTGATATGTGTTCATAATTTCCATCCTTTTATCTACCCGAAGATCATTGCAAGCAATATTTCTTTTTGTATTTTAAAGTGAAACAATCACCAAAACACGTTTTGCTCTTGATGTAAGGCTTCTATGTTGTTGTACTGTATTTCAACTATGAGCTTCAAATATTACTTCCACAAAGAGATATTGCAATTTGAATACATTCTGAGTTGATAAATAGTCGGACTTGAGTTCCGTGCGAGCCGTATATGCGGGGTTTAATGTTATCCCTTATTTTCTTCATAACTGTTTACCTATAGAATGCCAGTTAAACTTTTAAAGATTGATTTTATACATTATAACGATACCAAAAACCAAAAAAAAGTTCAGGTAATTGATTCACTTTGAAATAAAATGGCAGAACAACCCGAATGTAATACTAGGTCATACACTACAAGGAGAGCAGGCATCACGAGTCATGAGTCTTTAAGAGTCTAGAATCTTCCAGAAAATGACACTCCGAACGGGAAACAATATTATGTAATCACAGACATATTTCCCCATCCATTCTACCTGAATCTGAATAACTCACCACATCTTCGTCAGTTTCCTAACGCCATAGCTCTACAGTTTGATTAGACCAAAACAAAAATATGTCTGCTTACACTGTGAAAAATTTGGGCAATATTTTTCGACCATTTGCCCAACGTTGTGCCAATAGTCAACCCAACCATCTATTGGGCAATATTTTGCCCAGTGGTATTGGTAAACGTAAGCACCCTACTTCACACGTGCATAATTGTTTCGTATTTTGACCAACATTTGGGCAAAGATATGACCTTTCAACTGCCCGACTACGGTAGCCCACTTGTTGGGAAAATCTTGACCAGCTGTTGGGCCATTGGGAAAAATATTGCCCAATAGATGGTTGGGTTGACTATTGGCACAACGTTGGGCAAATGGTCGAAAAATATTGCCCAAATTTTTCACAGTGTAGAGGAGTCTTTCTTTTTTGTCTGTAGACGCTCTTCTCCAAAGGATTTGCTGAAGCCAAACGTAATCTTAGCGGAACATATCCCTGAACGAAAGAAACACCAACAAATTATTGTGTGCCATGAACCAGTCGCTTATCTTCATTCTTCATGATCTTGAACTGAAGATGCCAAATTTGCCGCGGAAACTGGAATTTACCGCTGAAAATGGGACTTACCGCTGCGGTAAATGCTTTATAAAACGAGCCCCAGGACTATCATCATGGTGGGTTATGATCAGGTTTTTGTGATCACTGTGCCAGCTATAGAACTTACCATGCATACAGGGCCTGGTCTTGTTTACCGTCGTGAAGTCCAACTCGCTGTCGATCTCGTAACAAGCCCCGTTCACGAGGATCACCTCGACCGTGTTCTTGAAGAACTCATTTGACCATTTATGTGCGCATGTCTGTGGATTACGTCACAATTTGTTTTATGGCAGGCGGGAAAAGGGGAAAAGGTGCAAAATACATGAAATCATAAAAACAAGTATCTAAAACAGGCAAACAAAAACTAAAAAGGGGGACATGGGATTTATTACTTATTTTAAACCAAAAAATGATTGTCCTCAATGAGTAATCAAGTCTCAATACCCACTATTATGGAAATGGTGTTCACATGGGCTGCTCTATATTACTGTGTTAAGTGTGACAACGTTTGAATTAACCACAAAAGAGAAATTATGATCCAAGTTACATTCGTATTTCAATATACTATTTCATTTATCGAACTTCATTTACAGATTCTACACTATCATGACTATACTATACAAATTATTGCAGGCTAATAGTGTTAAAGCAAACGTTTTAACTTCGAAGTTCAATGCTGTCTGCTTAAGAAATCATCGATTTTGGAACAAATAGTAGTTAATTAACCCCACAATAATATACCCGACATCAAAAGATGCGTTAAACGTTAAGTTAGAGCGATGTAAAATAACTATCTACCTTTGTTAAAGTGCTGTGAATTTTGTATTAGATTGTGAAAACAAAAACATTATCAAGTGTGTGAGTTGTGTTGGTAAGAAGACATTAGACATTTTATTAAACAATAATGGACAGAGGGAAATCAGCATAATAATTATCGAAATATACATAGAATTACCAAATTGCGTCACCAAAGTAACTGGATGACAAGTCGCAATTTAAAAGAGGAAGTCTCATGTCTTATGTCTGTTGTTAAAAATAATTATGTTTCTTTTAATTAGGGAGGGGTGACAATTTTTTCCTGACACCTGGTAATTTTACAGATAAAATCCAAACCTCAAATTATGCTTGGGGCAACTGTTTGTCGTAGGGAATTGAATGTGCTTTTTCAACAAGAACTGTCGATTTGCAGACACAGCTTGCAAAAAGAATGCATAGCTGACGGAGGAGAACTTTATCTTTTATGTGCAAATTAGAAGAACAGTTCTTTTTTAACATTTATTATTCCTATATAAATTTGTAGACAGTTTACTGTTGCAACAAAAGTACGAAATTAACGTTACATGTATGACAGTAAACGAGACGAAACAACTGTGCTATTAGCTTTTAGTTTTTGTGCTGGAAACGAAAGGCTAGGCTTTGCTTAGAAAAAAGATACAGAGTACCACCAGGTAAGATTCCTTTGAAAGAATCAACGTAAAGTAACTTATTTTCATACTAGTAATATGCATGAATTGTTTTATGTTTTATTTCATCCATTAATATCTGTTGCGTTACCATTTTATGGTAGATTTTAAATATTACGGATGTACTCCCCAGGAAGCGGAGCAATCAAATCCAATGACAGGGGTAATAATAATTACAATTTAAATCGCTTAGAAACGATGTATTAAGCACTATACAAATATGAATTATCATCATTTGGCAAATTGCGAGTGGTGTGGTTATTGGTTACGGTTTTACAAAGTAAGTTTGATACAGCGTGTTAGCTTTACTGATGACATCTGATCATCATTGTTTGCAAACATGCACCGTCCTATTGGTAATTAATGCCGAGCGAATAGCAAGGATATTTATCACTAAACAATCTTTTCAGCAGGTTTATGTTGTTTGTTACTAAACATTTAAATGCATGCCAGCTCACGATTAGGTTAATATGCTAATATGAATGTCAGTGAAGTTTAGATATTAGCTTAGAACGCTAGATTAAAGAAAACTATTTCATAATTTCGTGAAATGTGTAGTGTGATAATTTTATCGGCCAATCCAGTCATGCGTGAATACCAATTCATGACGGATTTGAGGTTAAACTTCAATAACTATAGTTTATGTCATAATGGAACTGTCAATAAAGAGGGTGTCTACTTTTGTTTTTCTATAAAACAGTGTTGCCAACACGGTCGCAGAGACTTTCGATAAAGGGCAATTTCTAAACCATTTGTAAATGCATTAAAAAAATCATGTTCTGATAACGAGATACAATGTACGTTACTGTAATATTTTGTATGCGCATATTTCAATAGTGATGGAGAAGGCTACTCAATTTTTTCGAAAGTTTTTTTTTTGTGATTTTTGTTCCTTACAAGAAAAGAAGAAAAAAATGTCCTAATTGTCTGGAATGTACCATTTTAGATTTTTAGGAAAACCTCTGATAAAAAAAAAACTTTAAAAAGACCCCTACCGTTTCAATTCGATTTTGGGAAGACTGTGTAGGAGGCATGTGAACGTCAAACTTACCATCCAAATTTAACCCTTTCTTTACCAAGGTGTGCAGTGCGAGGTTCCATGCAAAACATGTCAGTCAAAGGAAACATGCAAGACAAATTCAGAATATTGCCAAGAGGTGGGAATTCATATGTTATCAAAGCACTATTACAGGGTATTTTGAATTATCTGCTGTTAATTTCCATTACGACAAGAAATAAACGTATATTGCATTAATCATTGGTGCAACAGAGAAGTCATGGAGGTCATCTAACAGATTTAATAAAAAAACTCATGTTTTCCATCATTTAAAGAAGAACATAGTAGTATGAAAAATTCTGCATTAATACCCAAACGTGCCAAAAGGCATCATTTTGTGATTAATGTGACAAACATTCATGATTTGGATGGCTAGAGAATTTGCATGTTGTTTTTTCAAATCACTTTTATCATGATACAAATGTAATTTGAAGTCCAAGAGGGGTCCGATACATTTTTTACAAATAGCATCACTGATCTAAAAGTGCATTCGATAACGCAGATTTCCACACTCCATCAGCAGAAGATCCGAACATTTTGAAATTAGTGACACAATCCACAGACATTGAAAAAATTAAAGGTGCTCTCTTTATGGAAAATCGGAAATCCACTCATTAAAGAGTCATCTAAGGATCACTACGTTTTTGGAGTAGAAATCCACAATAAACAGTGGAATCCACTCCCAAAAGATTGATTCGTACCACCACTATTTATACTATATTTCACTTTAATTTGGAGTGGATTCAACTCCAAACCAAAGTGATCCCTAATATGACTCTTGAGAGTGGATTTCTACATTAAGACAATGAGAACTCATTAGACCAGACATGCAGGACAAGAGTCGAGACACATGCAACGTTACACAATCCTTCAAGACAGACAGCTTGGGCAACGACACCAAACGAGAGTGTCAAGCTGACATGAACATTCAGGAAGATGATGGGCATAGACATTAGACAGG
Organism: Strongylocentrotus droebachiensis; assembly: GCA_035222895.1. Taxonomy (NCBI): domain Eukaryota; kingdom Metazoa; phylum Echinodermata; class Echinoidea; order Camarodonta; family Strongylocentrotidae; genus Strongylocentrotus; species Strongylocentrotus droebachiensis. The sequence goes on from JAVYIG010009013.1 coordinate 61,567, forward strand.
ACCAACCACCGTGCAAGACCAATCTTCGTGCAACAACCAGAACGACTTGTTGGGCAAGAGAACCACTTGCCCAGGGCAGAAGGTGCAACACGATGCAGGAGGGATACCTTATTTCAACAAAGCCGAATTCGGATGGTCCTAAGGGCTTACTTTATCACTCCTATAACTTCCAATTCATGTACACTAAATTTAACGCCCCCCCCCCACTTTTATGGGGTTCCCCAAGGATCATACATAGGTACTCTCGTGTTCCAAATAGTTCATGATATTATAGTCTATGAAAAATGCCATATTCGACTACCTAAGGGAGTGCCTGATCTTAGTGGCAAGTATTCTGATCTGTTTCGGTAAGTTAAGTCAACTGCCGAATATGACTTGGGGGTTAGATAACTCTTAACTTCTTTGGTACTCACTTCGACTGTTGCAAAATGTTAATAGCTGAAATCTTAAAAGAGTTGTGAATGGATTCTGGGCACGTCCTAGAGAGTGACGTTATACTTATAAAGAAGTAAACAAAATTACCGGCAAGCCCTTATATTGATGTAAACTTATTCATGCTTTAGGTTCACCCGAACCCTATTCGGAAATCAAATTAAGAATATCCGCATCTTGGAAGCATGCCTAGATCGGGAACGGGCAATATTATAGACTTACCACTGAGGCAAGGGCGTTGCTTAGTGACCGAGTTATAGTTAAGTCCAGCCATCACAGTGTAGCAAACACCATTGGGAAGAAAGGCGTCGTTGTAGTAAGCGTTAGCCCATAGGTGCGCACAAGCCTACAGTTGAAGATGGGGTGGCCGTGGTGTTGGCGATGATGATGATGACGATTATGATGGTGGTGGTGTATGAGCGGGGTGATGGTGCGACAGTTACCAAGGGTACAAAGGAACACATTTAGGGTAGGGGAAAGAAGAGATTGGTATAATATGCAAGAGTGTACCTTCTTTTTCTTAAATTTATTTTGTTTATAAAGGATTTTTAAAACTTTCTTTCCTTTTTTGTTAAACCTCCATGCACAGCGCCGCTCAGAAAAGAATGTGTTCTTGTAAGCGTTAAATGGTAAAAAGAAACACATTTAGGGTAGGGGAAAGAAGAAGTCATTACGCAAGATTGTCTCTTTTTAATTTCATTTGGTTTACACATGTTTTTCCCCCCTCTTGTCCTTCTATGTCTATCAAACTCAAAACAATCGACTGTCTTTCGTAGACAGGGAAGTGTGTAAATTGAGGAATTGCATTTCTTTGAAAGAGAATGATCAACGTATATTATGACAATATTACCGTAACGTCCATTCCTACAAGAATAAAGTCTATTGCTAATTGGCAATCAGGAAAGCAGTGTTAAACACTTAGCATTGATACAAATACAAGAATACAGTCATTAATGAGAGTATATTGCATGACACAAGATGAACAGGTGAAATTGTTAAATATCAATCGACATCTATTACAACAGCATGATAAACAAGTAATATATAATGGGTATATATAGCATGCATGATATATACACTGTAATGACATTTTACAATATTATGATGCAGATTATATTATAAAGCGATGGATTGTTGTGAACACATGACACTACACAAATATTGTCTAGCAATCAATATAGAAGAGATGAACATATTTTTAGCAATCAAGATGGATGAAATAAATATTCACACAGAGGTTAAAACATCTATAACACAATATAATATTGGTAAAACAAACTGGACAACGATATGAGATTCGGGGTGCAGTCATCAATAAATAACAACTTATTTTTAATAATCGTATTTGACTGGTTTAAAATATGGGGGATTTTTTGACACGACATTGGAATTAGTCAAACGAAATTAAATCATTAAAATTATATTCCCTCGGTCCTCATTCCTTCTCTTATCAATCAAAGTTAACTTAGTTAAGCCATTCTTGACTGTGGGAAGGTATACTGATACAACGCAAGATATTAATTGTATTTTCTTGATTTTTTAAATCGTTGCATCTCAGATGTAAACACTAATGTTCAGTGAATTTATTTGATTTGAAGAATATGAATCGTATTAACCCTTTCCATGTCAAAGAAAAAAGAAATATATAAATACAATTTAAAAATGTTCGTCAAAATCGTCACTCAATATCAAATAACGTGTAAACTGCTGTTACAGATGAGTATTTAACTGTTTCAAACTATGAATTCTATATTTTTGTTTAAATCCAATTTCCAAACGATTTATGACCCAAGAGCTTTGATAAGAGGGGTGGAGGTGGGAGGGGTGAGGTGGAGATGAGGTGGAGTGAAAGGATGGGGGTGGCTTACCGTGACTTTCCCCGTCCTTCCAATGTTCTGTCTGGTGAGGGATACCCCTAACCATTGGTTATCTTTAGCATCTTTGAAATAGGGGCGGGCGTTCGGGGCACTTCGCTCGTTTCCTGGGAAGAAAACAAAATACGTGGAAGATTGAACACAAGAATGAAAGACACAGAGGCTGGGCTCTATGATCAAGAGGAAGACTTAGACCTTAGACAAATTTATTTTCTTAAACCCGGTTCTGTGTAGAATACCAGCGAGAGAGCATAATTATATAAAGAGGAATATTCATTATGTGGGAGAAAGAGGGCAAGTTAAAGAAATGTGAGAATATTCAAGGATCGAGTGAGAAAAAATACAGGATTACGGCGATTTGAATTGATCTCTTAATCATGATGATTCTAAAACCTAGTAATACACAAGTGTTTCCATTTGAAGATTTTGACGAATTCTTTCCCGATGAAACTACATGTCCAGAAGTTTACACACATGTACAAGTATTTTTTATTCAACCTGGCCCTAAAAATCATAATTATACTGTAATACTAAATAACATTAATACAAGTATGCATGCTAAACAAGGAATTTTTGTTCCCCCTTTCCTACATGTATATTGGCAGCCGAAGGTAGGTCCGGGCATAGAGGGGACACTGCCATGTTGGGTGGGGGTGGGGGTGGGTGGGGACCGGTCTTACTAGATGGATGAAATGTGAATTTACACGGCAATCTAATGGGGGGGGGGGGATATGGGAGGGGATCATCATCTTATTTTGACAGTCCCTCCCCTTTCTCTCTTTCTTTCTTCTTCTTGTCCCGCCCTTCCATGATGGAAGGATGGAGGGGGTTCCCCCTCGTGTTGTGTCCCCTGTAACTACACCCCTGTCTAAAGGTTCTCTGCTGCAGCTGGATTTGTATGTAGTCAGTGACCTTTCGACCATTTAGAGAGAGCGGACGTCGGGCATGTCAGGGGAAAGATGTTCGGAAGTCGGGCAGGAATCGCTCCTTTTCTCTCTAGAGGTTACACCACACTACTCCAGACATGACTCGTCTACTCTAAACAGACTGATATGACAATGGGGCTACAACGTGATGATTCAAACGGTAGGTTCTGGTGCAGCCTGTTACTAGGGACTTTAAGATTGAGTGGACGAGAACGACGTGAACGTCCACTGATCATGCGTGTCCATGGCAAGCCGTTTTAACATTTATTCCTATTGCTTGATATCAATAATTCAATTCGTGATATCAAGAATTGATTTTCTGTTGTAAAGCAATGGTAATTCTTGATATCATAAAATGATTTTCTCTTGTAAAGCAATGCTATTTCTTGATATCAAGAAATAGGAATTAATGTTAAAGCGGCTTGCCATAGACATGCATGACCAGCGGACGTTCATGCCGTTCTCGTCCAAGTCCCTACTGTTGCCACAAGATGTGTGAAATTTAGAACACAATATCCTTCAAAAGAAAAAACGATAGGTTGATATGGTAATGGGTAACACCACGATAGTCTAGACATTAGTTGTCGACTCTAAATACACTTATATGACACTGGGGCTGATGCAACGTGGTGATTAAAAAAGAAGGTTCTGTTGCCACAAAAAGTGTTATGCTACGTTTACACTATGTTCCCGGCGGCCACGGCAGCCCCGTTTGCCCGAAACGTAGTGCGCCGTGGGATTTAGATCAATTTTATCTCTGGAGTCAAGTTTTGTTACGTCTTGCCAAGTTTTCTCAAGGTCTACCACGGTATCCGTGACGGGGAAGGGGATGCTGAGTCCCGGAGGCTCCAAGGCGCACTACGGTTCGGCCCGCGTTCTACCACGGATGCCAGAACGTTCCCTCCCGGCCCGTCACGTTCTGATGGGGTCCCTCACGTTTCTCATGTTCTGATCAAGGTCTGACACGTTTTTCACGTTCTGTCAAGGCTTTGTACGGATGAAACGTGGACGCAGGGCAGCTTTGGAGCACGTTTGTGCCGGCGGTATAAAAAGAAGGTCTCCCAAGCAATAGCAATCATGGTATCCTGAGACCTCGCGTTGTGTCAGACCGTAGTAGAACGCAACGCGCCGTAGCGTGCCGGGCGCTTAAACCGTCCCACTACGGACCACCCCCAAGTTTTGTTACGGCCTATTACGGACTGTCACGTTTTGTTACGTTCACCCCGGTTTATTACGGCCTACTAGGTTTCTCATCCGCACCGTGACTGCCGTGGCAATTTTTTTGACAGTTTAAAAATCTGACACGGTATCCACGGCAATCACGGCCTGTCACGTTTGCCCATACGGTCCCCCGCGTTGTGTCACGTCAATCCCGTTTCGTCCACGGTGGCCTGAAACGTGGTTGCCGTGGCCGCCGGGAACATAGTGTAAACGTAGCATTAAAAATCTGACACGGTATCCACGGCAATCACGGCCTGTCACGTTTGCCCATACGGTCCCCCGCGTTGTGTCACGTCAATCCCGTTTCGTCCACGGTGGCCTGAAACGTGGTTGCCGTGGCCGCCGGGAACATAGTGTAAACGTAGCATTACATTTAGAACATGATCTTCTTCAAAAGAAATAGATTAGAGGCTGGTGTGATAATGTGTAACATCGCGATACTACACGAATGACTCTTCTACTGTAAACAGACTGATATGACGATGGGGCTAAGTGCGTCATAATTAAAAAAAACATGTTCTGTTGCAGCCTGTTAGTACAACAAGTGTAACATTTAGAACACGATCTCCTTCAAAAGAAAAAGATTAGAGGCTTGTGTGGTAATAGGTAACACCGCGATACTCCCCGAATGACTCGTCTGCTCTAAACAGACTGATATGACGGGGTCTATTCGCTATTCATAAGGACCGTTATTCATAAGGTCCGCTATTCATAAGGACCGCTATTCATAACGTGCAAATTCCCGTACTTCCTGGTCCGCTATTCATAATGGTAAAAGAGGGTCACTATTCATAAAGAAATAAGGTTCGTTAATCATAAGGACCGCTATTCATAATGTGAGGTGAGGGTCGCTATTCATAATTCATATTAAGGGTCATTAATCATAAGGACCGCTGTTCATAATATGAAATCAGGGTCGCTATTCAAAATACGACAAGAGGGTCGCTATTCATAACAAGAAATAAGGTTCATTACTTATAAGGGTCGCTATTCATAACAAGAAATAAGGTTCATTACTTATAAGGGTCGCTATTCATAACACGGGAAGAGGGTCGCTATTCATAACACGGGAAGAGGGTCGCTATTCATAATAGGAGTAGAGGGTTGCTATTCATAATACGAAATGAGGGTCGCTATTCATAATAAGGAATGAGGGTCGCTATTCATAATAGGAGAAGAGGGTCGCTATTCATAAAAGGAGAAGAGGGTCGCTATTCATAATAGGAGTAAGGGGTCGCTATTCATAATAGGAGAAGAGGGTCGCTATTCATAATACGAAATGAGGTTCGCTATTCATAATAGGAGAAGAGGGTCGCTATTCATAATAGGAGAAGAGGGTCGCTATTCATACAGCCTTAATATACAGCTTTATACTCAGGTTGCTTACCTCTGTCATCTAGTTTGACCTCGACACATATTGGCCTTTGACCTTGTATCATAGGAATGTTGCACTTGAAGATAGCTCCTGGTCTCTGTATGGAAGGCTGGTACTGAGAATTGGACTTGGGCGCACCTACCAGGACCCTGGAGAAATCAAAGAAAGTAAGAAATCATTAATGTTTGTCTAGAAATTCTAAGAGAGTAATATTTAATGTTTCTTTAATTAGTGATAGTATACATGAAACACAAAGCGAAAATTCGCATGTAAACATTATAAGATACACTCAAATCAGTTCAGTTCAGTCCAGTCAGGGTCAATGTTAAGACTGTCCCTGCATGGTTTGATTATACAAGTATATTCTTTTTTTGTTTCTTCTTTACGAGACTTGAGGCTTTTTAGCATTCACAATGGGGGTAGTGTGGGGGTCGGGAAAGCACCAGTCTTACTCAGAAAATGAAATGAAAGTTTACAAGGCTAATGCCATGATGCCAATGCTGGTGTAGGGAAAATGTTAAGACTGTTCCTGGTCCATTTTAAGAAAGCAGAAATATACTGCGGATCTCCCCATCCCTTCTTTTCGGAGGCAGGTCATTGACCTCTATACCTTCCTCGTTTACTGTGATTTTCTGATTATACGAGCATTCATGATCTTTAAATCTTTCATCATTTACGTTGTAGGAACTTCTCGTATTGGTTGCCTTCCTTCTGCTGTACGTTTCATTCTCTTACAAATATTTTACCACATCCACCTTATACTTCAGTAACACCAACGACACATTGACCAGGACCCCATGTTACAAAGAGTTGATATCAATCGCATCTACGTACATAAGAGATTGTAGACTGCAAATTTGCGATTGATTGGAGGACTTGCGATCAACCATAAGTCTTTGTAAGACGTGGCCCAGGTCAACAACAGACCAAAGAAAAACAACAACACTACATTACATCAAAAAATTAAGAATCGGTCGGTTTGGAGGCATTTTTATGCTGGCGGAGTGAGCGATGTTTACTCTCATAATGTACAGGATTGGAAATTCTTTTTTTTTCTGGGAGTCACATTTGGCTAAAAAAACTAGTTGGAATCCACTCTAGTAAGAGTACTTCAATCACTATATTGAATGGATTCCACCGATTTAGAGGGGATGCAACTCTATACAAAGAAGGGAACGCTAATATGGATTGTTACTCTTCTGCCATTGACAAGGGGATGGTGTAAAAGGGGGCAACAGTATCTTCTTTTTGAGTTCCTTTTCGTCTCTCCCTATTTTTCTCTCCATCTCTACTTATTTTCGCCATTCGATAGGGGGCACGTTTTCACAATTGGTGCTTGCCATTCCAAGAAATTACATTTTACCTTCGCTTTACGAGAGTTCCAGATCTTACTTCCCGGGTTGTAGGCCTACATGTACACCCTCTTTATCCACCCAAACCCTGGTCTGGAGGCACATTCTCTAATTTGACACTTTTACCACACTTCCCATAGCCTTGATCAGAGCTCTGGCAGTCTGCCTTGTCTGTATGGCCATTTAGTATAGTCTCACCAGGGAGATGAGCAGACACAACAACCGACTAGTTTTTGCCTGCAAACTACTCAAACCCAGTTACGTACCCTGCCCCCCCCCCCCTGCCCCCGCACATCTCCCCCTAAGTTGATACAAATACCAGGGGTGCAGGAACGTCAGGTGCGATCGTAACTAGGTCGGAAATTGACGACTTAAAAGAATGCAGATGTTGAGACGTTTCTCGGAGGGGCACTCAAGTTTTTTGGGAATCTTTATTGAGTTCATATGGGTAAACATGTTAGTGAACGCGACATACGTCTGCTCCGAATGCCAGGATTACAGATTGCAGACTTGCTAGCGTTTTGCTCAACCCCATTTATATTTAAATTGTATATCCCTGAGCCATCTACACACAGGTTCAATTCATGTTTGGTTGCGGTACGACCAAGTGCAGTAAAATGTGAATTTAAAACCCCCTGAAAAAGCACTGTCTGTAACATATTTGCTCATTCATACTTGCTGTTTTCCATGATGATTTATCATATCTTTATTTCCCGATAGGAATATACCCGTATGAATATAACAACCTATTTGATTAGATAGGCCCTTATATTAGCTGCATCAAATTCATTACAAAATAGTGACAATTAAAAGTTAATGCCATTGCCCAGAACTCGATCTTCTCTAGACTACAATAATGCTCCTAACCACTTTACAGCATTTTCAATCTGGATGTTTCATTGTAGTATAAGCATGGTAGTGTGGTGACACCCTGGCTATACGAAACTGTCACAGAAACGGATGTGATGACATCAACGACTACTCATCATCCAAATAATGTAACTACTCATACAGATCATTATCGTACAAAGCCAACATCAGCGGCGTAGTGAGAGGGGGGGGGGGGGGGGGAGCGGCTTTACTCGGAAAGTAAAACGCACATTTACTAGGCTACAGTTTAAAGGGGAAGCTTGCGTGAGGTGGGCCAGACGTCTCATTTTATATTCCTCCCCCTTTCTCCCTTTCCATTTATCTGTTTTCAAGCATTTCTTTCTAAATATTTACCACTCGATAGGGGGGGGGGGGCGTGCCCACTTTCTCCTGTAGCTACGCCACTGGTTAATAGCATCCACAATCCATGAGGAATACATTTTATTCGGCTGTCGACGGTGATAAATGGTGATCAAATTGCATTTGCAAATCCAGGCGGAAATGAGTAACTCGACTCGGGTCATTTGGGGTAAGACAATAGATCACCACAGACAGTATCAAACGCATGTGATTGTTAGTTGACCTGCAACGTCAGGGGTAGGATGTGGAACCGGTGTTTCGGGGGGGGGGGGGGTTGCGCGTCGAAAGGGGTACAAAGTGCCCTTTGAAAGTGCCCCCTGAAAGCATAGGACTAAGACCGTGGGACGGAGAGTGCCCCCACCCCTAATAATGAAAGGCGTACGATTTTAACGGTACATGCATGTTATGATTATATTGGGTGGAATTGTCAAGCCTCGTTGTTGGTGTTATTCTTGTTATTGTTAATAATAATAATTACAGTGCTTATATAGCGCCTAACACTTACTTTGTCAGAAGTCTCTAAGCGCTCTGCAATAATGCAGCATAATTACCCTGGCTTTAGCAGTACAGCTGTTGTTGGGGAATGCATGTGCAAGTACAAGGCACCTCTGTTATAATCAATTAAACATGATTGTGTGCACAGTGACTACTTGAAATGAGTAATTATAGTTTCTGCATTCTTAAAAAGCCATTAATTTATTGAGTTCTATATTAATAGTTCAAATTTCGAATTAATGATAATATTTATAATAATAATGACAATAATAACACTTATCATAATAATACTACTACAAACAAAATGATAATTATATTCTTAATAATCATAAAGCTAATAAAAAAAATACACATTACAAAGTGTGAAGTGCTTTCATTCATTCGTTGTGTTGCCATCTCCACTGCACGTGGAATCACACTCCTTTGCATATTACTAGTAATCCTTCTCAACGAGAAAATCATAATCACTCAAATAAACAGATTTCCTTTCAAACTTATCGCAGGAAGCACGAGGATTTATTACATTCAACGCTAGATAGTGGGGATTACTTGAATTTATCACTTCTACTCAACGTATGTATGTACATGTAAAGTATATAGTCAACATACGTATACGTACCAACTAGTAAAATCCATGACTGAACTGAACAATCATGCATGTTGATTGTTTTTCACGTTTACATACACTGTCCGTTTTTCGTCCAACGTACTTCAACATAATGATACATTTAACATGCCAAGACGACAGTTATCACTAAGTCCATTTTTCTTTCCTGCAAAGTGATCAAATTCCTAGTTTAAATATATGAAACAAATATAACAATTAAGTTAACCATAACCCTAAACCTCACCTTACACAAGCTAAAATCCTGTAGGCCCTACTCCTACGTCATCAAGTAAGGGTGAAGTAAAGCCCGAAATAAAATGTCGGATCATCAATTTAAAGTTAACTTTAATTTTTAGCATAAATGTACAGATGTACTACAAGTCGATTTTTCTATACAGAAACATGATATACCATGATAACACAATGAACGAAAAAAGGGAAAATGGTGATGAAGAAGATAAGAAGAGCACACAGCCTCACAGGCACTTAACACTTGTCAAGTCCTTGATAAAACACGTACAGGGTAACGTACAGGGTAAAAGAATTGTACACTACACAAAATTGCACTACTTGGATTTTTTTAATTTTTTTTAATCCATTTGACGACAGCAAGTAACATGTGTGAAATATTTCAATTATCAATTACACCCGTACATACACACCGCCCAATTAAAACAAAAACACAAACAAACAGGGCATAATACCGAAATAAAAGGAAAAATATATAATTTCAATTCAACAAGTTATAGCAATGCCTGTTAAAACTGCGAACCCTAACAAATATAGCACTTGGGTTAAGGTCAAAACCTGCTATAAATCATACTGCATTGCGTCGGTTGCCTGGAAGGAGGCAGTAATTAAGACTGTAACAGCAATGCATTGTCAATGACGGCTTCCTTGTAGCTCTAGAGCTGACGATTTTACTCATCGAGGTCAGAGGTCAAAGGGCAAAGGTCAACAACTTGTTATATTGGCATATCGCTTGACACCACTCTGATGGGGTATGAAATTGGGCAGTGTAAGCATGGACCTATGCCCATTTGTGCGCGAGATTCTGGAATTCACGATCCCCTAGTGGTCAATATTTGGAAACGTTTAGGCGTCATTATCTTTTATGTATGCAAAATAGAAAACAGATGAATTCTAAGTTGAACATGTTAAAACACGACGTGAACCTGCATTCCCAGTAAATATGAAATATGATTACAGTCGTCATGAATTAGCCTGAGTGGTAGCGCGTAACCGTGTAGATATTTTTTTATAATTGCACCCTATATATTTGGGGTCGGGGTGCCCGCATCCATTCACCCCATAAAACCTCGAATATAAGACGGGAAAGAGTTGGGAAGTGACAGTGGGAGGAAAGTTGAGCAAAACAATGATACAACATCCTTGCTACACCAGCCCATCTCCGGAAAGTGAACAAAATGATATAAGTAACGACCACCTCCATGACTTGCCTGCAAACTGCGCTCTTTAAAATATTGGGTAACATTTTGCCCAGCACGAGGTCAATTACATGTATGTTTCCAACCAACTTTGGGCATTTTCTTGAACCAACTTGAGCAATATTTTGTCCAATAAGGGTCAACATATAGAATAATTACCAGTTTCAAAATGGTAACAAATATTAACCAAGTTGGGCTGAATAAATGCAATTTTGTTTTTGTTTTTGTTGTTGAAGGGGGGGGGGGGGTACATAATCATTATAATTACCCTCGTAACACATTTTTTAAATTCAGATATAACACGATGAGAAGGCTCACGCAATATCTGTCATCTTTACCAGAACTGAACCTTCATCATTATGGCCCGGTCTCACTGGCCGATGGACACAAAACGTAAGCATAAGGGACACAGCGGACGAGCCAAATTTCGGGGGTGGCTCCATCCGTTTTCATCCGCCCAGAAATGGACAAAATTTGCGAAAATTTGCGAAAACAGAACGGAAAATAACGGACGTAGGTAGTATGTAGCGGGGATGTTAAACGGATGTTCATCGGAAGCCTAGCGGATGAAAGCGGATGGAAGTGGATGACAGCGTTGAATACTTTATATACGAGATGCATACGCTTACATCCTTTCTATTTCCGTGCTACTAACGATGTATAGACGTTTCATGTACTTTATCTTTCCTCCCTCTTTCCGTTTTCAGCTGCAGCGGATGTGAGTTGCGAGGATGCCCAGAGGATGCAGAGAGGATACAGCGGACATATAACGGATGATAACGGACATAGAACGTTTGTTGCTCGTATTTGTCGCGGATTTACACCGTACACGGCGGAAGTTCATCCGTTCTAAAAGTTTTGTGCAGCTCAAATTTTTTTGCGCGGATAAAATCACAGTGGACGGATGCTCGATGGATAGAGCGTATGAAACACGTATGCAGTGGGTACACAACGGATGCATAGCGTTTTCCAACGGATGGCAAGATTTTTTTACGTTTTACATCCTCTTTGCATCCGTAAGTGCAGTGGGACCGGGCCTTTAAGGCCCGGTCACACAGGGAGGACGCATGGGGAACGCACGGCCAGCGCATTGGAAATTTGCAATTTTGGCCAGTGCGTTGTCGTGCGCCCAACTTTTGACACCAAATGCATAGCGTGTTGCTAGCGCGCTGAGCGCATACAGGGCGCATACAGTACGCATACAGACCGTACCCAGAGCGCACATGATAACAACTTCCACGAATGCACAGCGTGTTGCTAGCGCGCTGGACGAATGGTCCACGCATGCACCGCGTTCTACGACGCACGGCCAGCGCATTGGAAATCGGAAAAGGCCGTGTGCCTAACTTTTGTCATGATTTTGGAAAAGCTAGCGAGCTGACACAAAATGCACAGCGTGTAGCTAGCGCGCTGTGCGTATACAGGGCGTGTGCCCCGCGTATGTCTGGCGCTGGTCTAGCGCGCTCAACGCACGTCTGGCGCTGGTCTAGCGCGCTCAACGCACGTCTGGCGCTGGTCTAGCGCGCTCCGGCGCATGTCTGGCGTGCCTTTGGCGTGTATATTCATGCGTCGAGCTCGGCGCACGTTTTTGAGCATGCTCAAAAAATCCCGACGCACACAGCGAATGACGACGCATGCATAGCGCTGGTCCAGCGTTGGTCCAGCGCGCTCGACGAACGAGTAACGAATGATGACGCACGCCTAGCGAACGACAACGCACTGGCCCAAATTGCAAATTTCCAATGCGCTGGCCGTGCGTTCCCCATGCGTCCTCTCTGTGTGACCGGGCCTTGACGAGTATAGAATCGCTCTGCGGAGAACTTCTGAATCAACAGTTCGTATTTCTCGACTCGCCGTTGACCCATCACACCGGCAGTTGATTTCACCGACGTGACAGGGTATAAATGGGACCGAACGATTGGGGTAATGTGTCTGTCGATCCCAATTTACGTCCTGCAAGACGGAAAACAATTCAACTTTTAAAGGTATTACAATGGTTTGCAAAAACCTCCCCACTATAGTTTTGCTACATGTACATGTATGTCTTCTGTACGTGCTACCTTTTTGTGTATGCTATTCATAATGCTAATGTGTCAAGTGACTCAAACTTGTTTTTCACGTCTTATGAAATTCAATTTACAATATTTTGTATTTTATTTGGGAACCTATAATCTATTAGCTTTGTTCCTAATGGCTTCCCATATTTCACGAATCACGACATTATTTCTCTATGTCACATGTCTATCGCTCTTTTATTATGTTACGTGGAATGTGGAACAATAAAAGAAAGAAAGAACCAAACAAACAAAATTTGTTTTGGTATAACAAGTATAAAGGATAAAGTAGGATAGGCTTGGGTTTGTTATCTTTAAAAAATTGACTCCAGATTATCTGTAAAATGTACGCAGCAGAGAGAGATAAAATTCATTTATTTTAGAAATTGACTTTCATTTTCGCATCAATTTACATCTTGTTCACAACATTTCATTTCAGATATACGACTTCAGTTTGTAATTTAAAAAAATGTCAGCGACGTTAATTACATTTGTATAAATTGTTAAATTTTTATTATCTAATGATCTTAAATATCTAAAACTGATGATTTGGATTCTGAAGATGCCTTAAAGCATCCGAGATAAATGCAAACCATTAAAGTGATTAAATGAATCACCATATTATGAATTGTAGAGCATTTTTCTGGGGGAATTCGCAACCATGCTCATCTGACTATAGAAAATACTCTTGTATTTTCAACGCAAATCACAATATCAAATAACTATTGTCCTTTAATCCTATCAGTTTTCCTACCTGGAGAGAAATGGCATTTATATGATCAATGGAATTTTGCGGTTGGATTAAAGGCAATCTTGAAATATTAAAATGACCCAAGACTGAAAATCCATAAGAATCTTATGAAATCTGCGCATCTATTCCAAGACTTGAAATACTCAATACATGACAATCTGCCCAAGGATTTGCCATTAACCTTTAATGGCTGATAGTAATTTACATCGAACCAGGCTCGGTTCTAGAATAATAAATATCAATGTATATACATGTACAAATATATATTTGTTTTGTTGGGGGGGGGGGGGGGGTAGGGTGTTTGGGGGCTCTCGAATTAATTTTCTACATGTGCCTCGCTTGAATTCAATTGTAATCACAACAAACATTGGGATGAGGGGGGGGGGGATTCACCCCCCACCAGCCCCCTTCTAGAACCATCACTGCATCGAACTACAGAGTTGTATTAAACTCAAGACGACCTTTAATAACAGTGTTAACCACTAGTTTCACTTTATGATTAGAAAACCAATTTGTAGGAATTTTATTTCTCTGACTTTCTCAGCTGGGTATCACTTAGAGGTCATCCATTTCTCTAAAATTGAATCATTCGAACGGAAATACACTTTTATTTATAGACACAAAATAGTCCTGTTTTCACGCCTCTTTATCCCACTTAAGCCAACTTTTTGTTTTCCTTTTCCTTGTTCCTTTTTATTATATTGGCCAGGACGTGTCTGGATTTGATACCTCCTTTATGAAAATAAAAAACCCTCTTCCAAACTTTAGCCTACAACTATTACTAGTCGTGCCAAAATTTCAGCCTTTGTTTATAATCCATTTTGTCGATTTTAAAATAATATTACACTGATTTTTCAATGGGATTTTGAAGACAACGATGTGATGACGAAATTATCTTTTTAAAATTCATTTATTAGGAGGAGCGATGGCTCATTGGTCGAGCAGTGGTCTCATAAGCGGGAGGTCAGGAGTTCGAAATGAACTTGATGCGTTAGTGCCCTGTGGTAGGGCATTAATCCTTGTTACCAAGTCCCTCCGATAGGACTTACATGTACAATGTACAGCTGTAGGTCCCCTAGTTGCTTGTTTTTAAGCATAAATGATGGGGTTGTCTAGACAGTTAGCAAAGTATAGTTATCACTCTTGCCTGGGATTGTACAGAAATATGCATCAATCAGTATAACCATGGTATAAACTACAAGGAATATTTGTCATATAATTTGAAAGATTATTGAAAGGCAAGTATGTTCGATTTGCTGTTTGTATGCATTATTTGTCCGGACATTTGTGGTACAAAAAATAGTCCAGGTTCCTGATAACCAGCCATTCCAGACATAGTACAACGTGTCGGTATATACAGAGGTACACTTTCTCTGTCCAGTCGGGTAACCACAAATCATCAATAATTGTCAATCATCAATCACTGTTATCATACCCAATCTGAATCAACACTCTTACATGCACTTAGACATCACTTTCAGTTTAATCATGACACTTTGCAAACCCCTTCCACTTGTACCTCTTAGCTCTAGCTCACTAGAACAAGGAGTTTGATAATTATGAAACACCTTGCAAACATTGATCTACATTGCAATCATCAATAAATCACGAATAAACCATTGGTATCATATCATAATCTGAATCAACATTCTTGACATGGACTCCTGCTTTTGATTCAGTCATGTCACACATCCAATGACCTCTTCCACCTGAAAACTTTGGTTACACTCCACTCGAACGAAGAGTTTGATATGAATCACTTCTAATCATTGATGATACCATGGACCTAGTATGTAGGTCCATGATGTTACATTAAATCATCAATTAATCATCAAGAACTGTTACCATATAAATCTAAGTCAACAACACTCTTAAAAGACATGACCACCAATTTCACTTCAGTCATGACCTCTTCCACCAGAAATCTCTGCTTATACAGTCCACTCGAACGAAGAGTATGATACGAAACACTTTCAAAATCTAAACATTGATTTTACATGATAAATCATCAACAACAGTCGAAATCAACACTCTTAACATGACAACCAATTTCACTTCGATCATGACACTTTCAATGACCTCTTCCACCTGGAATCTTTGGTTAGCGTCCACTCGAACGAAGAGTTTGATATGAAACACCTTCTAAACATTGTATTCACTTTATCAATCATCAACAACTGTTATCATATCAAAATCTGTGTGAAAACTCCTAACATGACCATGAATTTCACTTCAATCATGACACTTTCAATGACCTCTTCAACCTGAACTTTGTTTTAATTTTTTAAAGCTCTAATTCACTTGAATGAAGAGCTTGAAATAAAACACCTTCCTAACATTTGTCGGGAAACGGAGTCAAGGGCCTAACACAAACTTCAAGAGGGCAATAACATTTGAGGTCAAATACAATTAATTTTTAGCTTCTCGTCCCCTTTTCCATACACTTTACGGACCGCCTTAATTTTTCGTTATTTCTTGTATTTGTTCTAAAAGGAAATAAATACTACTCATGCTAATCGGGGGACAACTCGACAATGGGGCAATGACAGTTGTTAATACATTTATACTTCGTTTTAAGCCTCTTGCATGTACAAATAAATTGAAAATATGGAAAATATGTGTTGAAAAATATGACCCCGATAGCAATTCCTATACATGAAAAATATCAAATACTAAATAACTGGAACCCCTCCTCAATTTGAAAGAACCCGGGCGAGAAACCAGGCATGAATTGTACATGGCCTAAAATAAACTTCCATATAGGACAATAATATTTTTAACACATATCCGTTTAAGAACTGCCGGAAAAGATAACGACTTCGGGGCTTAACCTACATTGTGGGATTCAAGTGCATGTCAGTCTGAAGAAGAAAAAAAGATAACATCATGCTCAAACTTAACTGGCTTAGAATACAAGCGTGTGCAGGTGTGCTTGCCTTGCGGTATTGAATAGATCAGTTTTTGTTGATATGGAAGAAAATAATCTTCAAGATTTTGTATCCGCAGACTTTCAAGAGTTTTTTGTTTGTTTGTTTGAGAAGTGGAACGTATCAAGTTTTGATACAATATGCCGTGTGAAAAATTCTCCACTAGAGCAAGATGACTTGAAAAGATAATAACAATACCTCCTCATGTAATTATAATAATAATTTTGTTAACCCGGGGAAGTTTCGTCAGCATAAATACCCTAACCCTTACCCTGCAATTACTATTACCCCATCAGATATTCCATTTATGCATGTTAGCTATCTAATTTATCCGTTATTCATATTAAAAGGAACCTCTATTGACGGAATCCACTTTGAATACATTAGCTTTTGCTATGTCTGACAAGCCTCTAGCAAGCTTCGGGGTTGTCAAGGGAAACATTTGACGAGCTAACCTTTTCAGGGGATTTTTTCCTTCTATACGATATTCTTCTATGCTGACATGAAAAGAGTGAGAAATATCAGAGTATTTTTTTTCACCTTCACCATGCAGGCATTTTTTAATTTAAAAAAAAATCAGAAATGGATCATTTTAGCAGTATGTTTTTCATGTTTTTGTTTTTCTTTAAAGAAAAAAAAGGAGGCGGCCCCCATAAAACAAGCGGGCGGGGACGCTAAACATGAATATTTTTTGTAATGGCCTAAACCCGCATCGTTGTCAGTAGATCCGTGTTTACATGGTAGTTTTAAACTACAACTTTCCCGTGTGAACATATAGCTTTAAGTCTGGGAGTGAAGGCCAAGTGTATACCTAAATATGGAGCGTCTTGCAGGGTCTGGTCTTGATAGAAGCACTGATTCTCAGACGGAATCGGAAAGGAGGAGAAACATCCGAAATTCCAAGGTGAAGACGGAGGAGACGAAGGAGACGGAGCCGGGTACGATCGTGGGAAGAATCAGGGGTCCCTACAAGCAGTCTGCCTTGAACATGTCCATTTGACGCTGGAATTCACGTTTTTTGTCCTACAGAGATGGTAGAGTCCGGGTATATTTGTAAAATGATTGGTGAGATATATTGTTGTTTCTTTTCCCAAGTGGGGCAATATTATTAAGAGTACCAGTGGCGTAGCGAGTGTCCAGCAAGTGGGTGTAGGGGTTTGTGAGAAGAGGGGGCATCGGTCTTATTAGGGGGGGGGGGGGGGTGAAATGCGACAAACCCAAGCTATCCAGGAAGGGGGTTAGGGAAGGGGTCACAGTGCCTTCTCTTGACTCTTGTGGTGTATTCCACCCATATTTTCTTTTCTTTCTTTCTTTCCTTTTCTTTCCTTACTGTTTTGTTCTTCTTCTTCTTCAGAAAACTAATGAGTTATATATAATTATCTAATATCTACCGGGTTATTTTCCAGTAGAATATGTCTATCGTGTATGTTGTTATGAAAGAAAAAAATCATGAAACTCTTCATACTCCATACATAACACATGCCCATAGCAGGCCATGGATAAATGATCTAGCCCATATTGTGGGTCTACCCATAGACCCTATACACTACTATATCTTGAGGCTGAGTCAGATTTCATATATAATATCGAGTGGTTGTATTACTCAGAAATCACCCTGATCTACAACGGCGTCACTGTCGTTCCCGAAAATAAGTCGAACATAATTTGTTCTAAATCCCCTCAAATTATGGGGAAAGTAGTCTGCAAGCACGGACTCTAATTTGTCAAAAATTAACCCAAATTCATAAAGCCTTGACCAGAGCCTAGCTCTGTCAGTCTCCCTGTCTCTGAAAGTGTGAAGTCGAGAGCAGCTAAAGTACAGAGCCTATGTAGTATGCCGTCAGCCTAGTCTCACAGTACAGACACTGTTATGAACAAAGAGTAATAAAGGTTTATGCCTGCAAACTATAGGATAGGGAAGAGGGTAGCCTCGTTTATAGAGCTTAGCAAGAAGCTACGAATAGACTATAATTATCATGTTTTTTGGCAAGGTGTCAGGGTAGTTTAATAGTGTTTTATGCAATCTCTTTGTGGTTCTACGACACTTGCTCATGCGGCAGTTGCTCCGCAGTATTTTCATACGCAAAATGAACTCCTAGCTTCAACTCTGGACCTAACGCTATACCTAACCCTATCCCTAAAACCAAATTGCAAGTAAATTCCTTTGCAATCGTCGCCAGAGTAAATGTTGGGTGACCTACTTTGCATCGTATCTTGCTTTTCAAATTGTGCCCCAAAACACTCGGAAAAAACATCCTTAAATTTGAACATGATTAAATGGGTCTATTGGCATGATCGGGCAAGTTTGTACTAAGCCCGGTCTTATGTTCATGTGGTCTCATGTATTACACCACATCTGAGGGCAGCACCTTACCGCATTTGGGGTATGTGGCTAACGATATAAGTTTATACGATTCTGATTACAATTCAATATTTCAAAATGTCCAGACATAGGCCTATCTCAATATGTCTGGACATAAATATAAGCATGTTAAATGAGAATCCCAATAGAAATTAAGAGCATTTCCTCAGTCAATACCAAACTCGTTTGCTGTCAAATCAAAATTCAAATCGGCAAGATAGAAAGAGGAAATGCATCGTCCTATCATTAGTTTGGATACAGAAGACTTGAGTTGAATTTTACTGACACTAAATCATAATTCAAAGGAAAGCCCTTAACGACATCAATGATAGTTGCAACAACAGAAAAGAAAAAAGAAAAAGGCATCACATAGAAGGCATAGGCAATAGCCCCCCAAAAATCCATAATAAACAAGAAATTGTGGCATTCGGCCAAATATCGCTTGCAGCAAATAGGACTGGGCCCTCTGCATGCAATATAAAAATAGATTTATGTACTATAATTACATACAAAATAAAATCTGGAGGGGCCTTTCTGGAGCGAAATCAAGTCTTACAAATCCTTCAGCAATAAATAACGAGTCACCTCCTGCCAGGATTGCAACAAATAAAATCTACATTTTGGAAAGATGCACGATTTCGACGGAGTTTAAAGAATTTTCGAGTTGCATAAGATACAACAAGGTGCTAATCACAGGCTGATGGCACATTTTCACGAGGGGGGGGGGGGGGGGGCGACGCTTAATTTTAAGCTTAAAATAATTAAGTTTCTACATTTTCCGCGCGTTCAAAATTAGGGACACTTTATGTATACCTAAACATTGCAGAAATTTAGCTTCACGAGGGGGGGGGGGGGGGGGGGGGGGGCCGACGCTTAATTTTAAGCTTAAAATAATTAAGTTTCTACATTTTCCGCGCGTTCAAAATTAGGGACACTTTATGTATACCTAAACATTGCAGAAATTTAGCTTTATAGTGCACCTCGCTGCCCGAATATGAGTTGGTTACCCAAATATCGCATATTAAAAATCCAACTCTCTCTCTCTCTCTTTATTTCCATCTTCCTTCCTCTTTGCTCTCTGCTGAACGTGAATGAGCTTGAACGAAAATTCAGTCCATGTCACCCACAGCTTCGTCTGGATCTTGAACTTGATCTCACTGGCAAGGTCCTGTAATCCCCAACAAAAATCTGCTTATTTTTCAGCGCTCAATCATTCTCGGCAGCGATTTTCCACCGGTTCATGAACCATGACTTCATAATCGCTAACAGCCTACTTTAAAAATAACTTTCTGACTATGGTTCACTGGTTCACAATTCCAACGTTAAATGTCTGCATGAGCATTTAAGCCCCTCTTCATAGTATAGAGAGTCAGAAGCCAAACTTGAGCATAATATTGCTCCCAAACTTTTACACAATTCGTGTGTACCATCTCCATCGCCTAAGTTGTATTCATACAGTAAAACCTGTCCTAGATGCGACCTCTCTATAAAGGCCACCTGTTTATAGTTGCCATGTATTTTGTCTCCCTAGAGAAAGAAATGGGTGTTTTAGAACCTGTCTAAAAGGCAACCTGTCTTCAATGGCCACTTTTTCTGTTTCCCTTCGGTGGCCTTTATAGACAGGTTTGACTGTGTAATGAAGGCATAGGTGTATGGCAAATTCAAACACCACATTCTTTGCAGGTCCATATTTCTTTCATTCAAAATGCAACGGCCGAGATACGACCACAAACCTGTTGATTCAAAGTCCAGTGACACTATCCACTAGACCACTGCATTTCGAGATATACATGTATAGTGGCCTAAATTCTCCCATTTTCCCCGAAGGTACAATTGTACATGTAAGTCCATGCGTCTCCGTATGAGGTTTTACCATGCGTGGATTTATATGAGGTACATTAGTGGGCGTGGCAGTTTAAAAATGGGTGTGGCACTTTTATAAGTCTGGATACAGTGAAAGTATCAAGGGGTACATCGGGACTTTCCCCTCAAAGTCCATGTCTACATTTACAACGATCCTTCACGGATTATGTGGAGGTACATCATGTTATTACATTGTGGGCGTGGGCACTTTAATGTCCACACAGTCCCTACTCCTATTAGATTTGCATTTTATTCCCATAGAATGTATAGAGTTATCCCTTTAATAATAATTAATTAATCATAATAGTGGTTGCAATTTATATAGCGCCTTTTCCACTGGTTACATAGCGCTTTGAGATGTCATCCATGCGTTATCGAGTACATACAAGTTACCAAGCTGTGACATGTGAACGCAGATGGTTTCAGGTTC
>JAVYIG010009014.1:0-82911 GCA_035222895.1 Strongylocentrotus droebachiensis
CAGAACTCAACTTTATCTTTAAATTTACCCTTTGTATTTGTTGAACAAAATATTTAACAAGATCATCAATATAACTGAAGACACATGATGCATACAAATGTGTTCATGATACGATGATCTATTCACACTTGCGTTGAGGATTGCGTTGAGGATGTACGCACCTAGTTATGGCCATGAAGCCATCTGGCTGAGTATACATTATGTGCATAAACAGCATCAACAAGAGCAAAAAGATCTAGTATCTAGTAATTTTACAGGTGTTCTTGTCTAACAGTTACAGCTAACTAGTTTGCAAAGTTGGAGTTCAACATATCAAATAGTCTAAACACTGAATAAACTTGGTAAATAATGTCATTTCTAAATATTGTACATAGATCTACATAGGTCTACTAACATGATCAGATGATAGATCTATAAGTATAATGACATGTAGCAGAAAAATTGAGTGAAGTTGTAAATAAATAAATTGACTGGAAAATGCAAAATCTGATATAAATCCCATCATAAAACGCCCACACAAAATCATGAAAAATCGCCACACAATTGCAAAACTAGTCTTTAGTAGGCCAGGGAGGTGGGGAAACCTAGGGCCTATACTCAGTATTGTACTGGCCTGGCAAAGCACAGTCAGTGTCATTGATTGACCTCAGACTAACTCGACGCGAGAACTTCCAACTTTTTAGATAAAATCTTTTCATACATTACCCTCTTCAAAATGATCTGAAGTTTTCAGTTCTGTCAGACAGTTATTAGAGTCGAATATAATCTTCTTCAGATGCTTGGTCAGCCCTCCAAAATGTTTGACTTCATGGGCCAGATCTCGACCCCGAGCTCGCGAGCTCCCTAACCGCCTGGCAGACATTTTGTTTACATCTGGCTCAATTGCAAAATTGTGAATGAGCGATCAGATTTCCTGCAGAATTGAAAACAAGTACAAGTCAACGCAACGGAGCAGCTGATTCGGTGTTGCTGTCCTCTATCGTCCACAAGTCATGTGATTTCATGCAGAGAGTTCATGGGGCCATCCTTAGTAGTTGGTAACAGGGGCGTAGACAACGGGGGGGATGAGGGGGATGCATCCCCCCCCACCTCACAAGGTGGGGGGGGGGGGGATGGCATGTACAATCATCCCCCCCCAGGTTTTGGGGAATGATATTTGCTTACTTAATAAGTCATAATGATGATAATAATAGTAATAATAATAATAATAATAACAATTATAATATTAATAATAATAATAATTATGATGATGATAATAATAATCCTCATCATTATTGTAATTGTGTTTATTGTTATTAGCCGCATTCACACGGTGAAAGCCAATTCAGACGGTAAAAAAAAGAAAATCTTACAAGTATTTTGTGGTTATCTTGTGGTTTGGAAACCTCAAGATAACCACAAGATTAAACAGGCGCGGATCTACGGGGGGGGGGGGGGTTTAGGGGGTTTAAACCCCCCTTGGGCGGCCCAAAAAACAAACAAACAAAAAAAAGGGGAAAAAAAGAAGAAAAAAAAAGAAAAAAAGAAAGAAAAAGAACGCACGCTGGAGAGAAACCCTTTCAAGTGCAAATATTGTGAGAAGATATTCAACTCATCTGGTAACTTAACCAAACACATGATAACTCTGGATATAACTGTGTATTTAACTGTTACTTGATTTAAAAAGACGTTATCATGCACTGCTTTTTATGGTCTCCATTGTGTTAATAGATGCCAGGAAAACATCACTTACGGGGTTCAAATAAACACCCCCCAAAAAATCGGCTCGCCGCTTTGCGGCTCGTGGACGATGCTCCGCGTCGTCATTATTTTGGTCAACCCCCCCCCCCCTTAGCAAAAAGCTAGATCCGCCCCTGAGTCATCCCCCCCCAGGTGTACGAACCTGTCTACGCCACTGGTTGGTAACATACCTAGTTTAATAGTTAGGTGGGCCTTTTCCTTCTAACTTTACACATGAGCGGACCCAGGGAGAGAAAGGTATGGGGCACACCCCTGGTAAAACCAAATATAATAGAAATTTGCCCCCTAAATTGTGCCTTGTAATTATGCCGCCAAAATAATAATAGTGTATTATAGCAGCAGTTTTAGACCACAAGAAGATATTTGGATAATAATGATAACCTTTTTTGGGGGGTGGGGGGGGGGTGGGATGCTGAGGCAGCGGAGCGACTTCCAAAGTGCGGGGCACCGCAAAAAAGGGCCATTTCTGGAGAGAAAAAAAGGGCACCTTCAAAGGGAAATCTGAAAGCGAAAATATACAAGTTTTTAGATATTGGTATATACCCCTATTATTATGGTTACATTATCAGGGATGATTTCCATATATTATGCATTGCAGTTTGGTGTGATGGTCTGAAAATTCATTTGCGTGCGAGCAAAAATTTTAAGATTTGTTAGGTCGCAGTGCGAGAAATTACATGTCGTGGTCGAGTGGTTTAAGGCGCTTGACTTGAAGATGCGAAGGTCGAGGCTTCGAATCCCGACACGGCACTAATATCCTTTGGCAAGATATTAACCTGCACTTGCTACTCTCCACCCAGGTGTTAAATGGGTACCCGGTAGGATGCGACCGTCATTGTTGGTCAAACAGTTTTTGAGCGTCATGTAACGCCTGGCTGGAATGCTCCCCAGGGAGTGGAGATTGTGCACACATTGTGTGCGGGTAAGCACCACTGAATCCAATGACCGGGGTAATAATATATTTGTAAAGCGCTTAGAGACATTTGTATTAAGCGCTATATAAAAATTAAATATTATTATTATTAAAGAGGAAAAACCCAATGCTGATGGGGTTATAGCACATTATCAAAACGGAAGACTGAAAATACCTTTAATAAGTAACCCTACATGCAAACGAGCGAGCTTTGGGGGAAATTTCTCTTAGTCGCTTGAAATTAGAGGCACGTTTAATGATGAGAGGAAAAGGGGACACTTATCGAAAGGGATAAGACAAGAAAAGGAGCACGTGTCAAATTACAAAGGCTAATTATCAGAGGTGAAAATGGGGCATTTCTTACACCTAAAAAAGAGGCACTCACCAAGGATGAAAAAGGCACTTATGACAATGGGAAATGGGCAATTTTGTCGACGGAAGAGAAGCACCCATCAGATTTTGATAGGGGCATTTATGAAAAAGGGATAGGTTCCTTATTAGAAAGGAAAAGGGGCACGTATCATTGTTAAAAGGTAAATTATCAGAGGTGAAAAGTGGCACTTATCGCATCTGAGAAGGGGCACTGACCATATATATATATATTTATATAAACGGGGCACTAATAATTAAGGGAAATTTGCATTTGTTGGAAGAAAAGGGGCACCGATCAGATTTTAATAGGGGCATTCATCGGAGGTGAAAGGGGGCTTTTATGAGAAGGAGGAAGTGGCTCTTATTAAACAGAAAAAGAGGAACATGTTAAAATAAACAGGGCACTTATCAGAGATGAAAAGTGGTAATTATGAAAAGGGGAAGGGGCACTTATAAGAAGGAAAAAGAGCATTTATTAATATTAGGAAGGAAAAGGAGGACGTGTCAAAATAAAAGGGGCATTTATTAGAGATGAAAAGAGCACTTATCAGGAGAGGAAGGGG
Organism: Strongylocentrotus droebachiensis; assembly: GCA_035222895.1. NCBI lineage: Eukaryota > Metazoa > Echinodermata > Echinoidea > Camarodonta > Strongylocentrotidae > Strongylocentrotus > Strongylocentrotus droebachiensis. The sequence goes on from JAVYIG010009014.1 coordinate 3,589, forward strand.
CACTTGTCAAAGTAAAACGAGTATCTCTCAGAATTGAATAGGGTCATTTACAAGAGATAAAAAGGGGCATTTATGAGAAGTGAAAGGGGGCGTATGGGAAAATGTAAGGTGCGCTTATCCAAGTTAAGAAGGGTTAATTATTAAACGGGGAAGGGGCACTTCTTACAAGGCAAAAGGGGCACTTGTCAAAAAAAAGTGACACCTCTCAGAATTTAATAGGGTAATTATCAGAGGTGAAGAGGGCACCTTTCAAAAGTAATAAGAGGCGCTTCGTACCTGGAAAGGGGCACTGGTTAGAGATTAAAAAGGGGACTTGTGAGAATGAAAAATGGACACTTATTGCAAAGGAACATGAGAACTTGTCGAAGAAAATTGGGTACGTGTCAAAATAAAAGGGGCACTTATCAGAGGTAAAAAGGGGAAGGGGGCACTTAAACAAAATAATAGGGGCACTTGTCTAATTAAAAGAGGCACTTTTCCTATGTAAAAAGGGGCACTTCTTACAACGTCATAGGGGCACTTCTCCTTTGTAAAAAAAAATGTGGGGTACTTGAAAAAATGGGAGCGCCGCCTTTGGTAACCCTTTTTTTTTGGGGGGGGGGGGGTAATATAGTACTAAAATGCGGTATGGTATCAATCCTCATCATCCTAGTCCACACAAATCGTAAAAGTCAATTCAACCAGGAAAATAGCGATATTATATAGATGTATGTAAGGAAACTATGTGTAATTGTATTAAATACATTGTAGACCTATAAAGAGCGATTTTTACGGCTAAAAGAACGAACAAAATATTCCCGAGTCATGACAAGAAATTGCTGTCATCCCGTTAGAAAACATCAATATATTCACTCTCTTAGCAGTAGTGTATCCAAAATGTATGTATATACATGAGAATAAATATCGTTTGCGCCAACCATGTGGACTTCGTGAACACAATTTTGCTAGAAATCGGGCGGAGTCATCCATGTGGACATTTAAAATATTTACATTTTTTAATGCGCTTTATTGCAATTTGATGGATCTGCTGCTTAAAAGTAAAGCCCTTTATTTAAACCTCTAAAACTTTGACAGTGATTAAAAGAACTATAATAATAAGACAATGCAAAGCTAAATTACAGAGCATATAAGACACAAAGGTAATTCAGGTTTTAAAATCTGACATGATAAAACAATATGCTATTGACAAATCATATTGTTGTTTTATTTTTGCTCACGACGAAGAACGAACAGCGCCAGCTGTGTCCTATACATGATAACCACTAAACAGTAAATACACAAATATCCTAGTAGATGACAAAGTACATCTTTGTCATCTACTAGGATAATTGTGTATTTTTTGTTTAGTGGTTATTACGAATAGGACAGGTTTGTGAAAACGCGTCAAAACGCGTCATATAACGCACATAAACCTAGGTTCGTCGATAGACCTCCTTTGTTAATTCGGGCCAAAGTGTTTCAAATACGTGAGAGAGAGAGAAAGAGAGAGAGAGAGAGAGAGAGAGAGATAGAGTGAATCTAAGGAAGAAAAAAAAAGAGTGATAAATGTAATTTAATTGCTTACTTATAGGGGAGCAGTATATGAAAAAAAAAAAATGTATTACTTTTTCTACTGCTGAATAATGGTCCTCCTCCTCCTCCTCACTTCCTTCTGTTCCTCTTCTTCCTCCCCTCCTCTTACTACTACACTGTACTACTATTACTACTACTACTACTATTACTACTACTACTACTACTACTACTACTACTACTACTACTACTACTACTACTACTACTAGTACTACTACTACTACTACTACTACTACTACTACTACTACTACTACTACTACTACTACTAACGTACTACTACTACTACTACTACTACTACTACTACTACTACTACTACTAACGTACTACTGCTACTACTACTACTACTACTACTACTACTACTACTACTACTACTACTACTACTACTACTACTACAAATCACTACTACTATTACTACTACTATTACTACTACTACTACTGTTACTACTACTATTACTTCTTCTACTACTACTACTAGGCCTACTACTATTACCGTTGTACTACACCTCTTGTACACTATTAGTATACACAATTTTCGTAGAATATACTTCTTGAATGATTGCTGTCATAATATTAGTACAGATGCACAGTATTCTTCATTCTCTCTCTTTGGCCAACTTCTTGCGTGATTACAAGCTTGATTTCCTGCCAGAAGACGAGGAAAAAAAGGAAGTGGAAGAGGAGAAGAAAGAATGTGGAGGAGGAGGGGGAAGAGGAGTGGGAGGAGAAATCGAACAAAATGGTAAAAATGTCAAGTCCTACTCTGTTTATAACCGGTTCCTTTTTATAACATGGGAGGAAAAAAACGGTTGCGAAGCTAATTCAGCCGTTACTAATCTTAGCAATGAATACTATATCATATATCTGCACAATGAATATTGATGAATGCCAGGCGGATTCCATTTCTCTTTCTCCACTGACTAATGACGTCATTTTCTAGTTGACCTTTTACCCGATGCTTTTGAAAATGAGTCCTTAATCCCTGTTTAAATTGATATGCTGTCAGCTTCGTGAGTCGGGTTGTGCATGCTTGTGCGTCGTTATAAAACAAATTCATGCAATATACGGCTCAAAATGAAAACTCATCTTGCTTCTGTTTGGAGTAAAGGGGTATATGAGTATGATTGATAAGATACCAGGAATGCATCCAATTTAAATTGATTATTAGATGTATCATTCATTTAGATTCACTTATTCAAAAGTTTTGTCATGCAGATTGAAGAGACTATTAATACGTTGCAATATAGGCCTATGTGATATTTTTCTGGGATTTATATAATGTTGAAACAAAGCCAGTTATTTTCAAAATAAAGATGAAGTGTATTGTATGCCTTTATTAACATTCATTAGACTTATTTTTTTGTTTTTATTCTGGCAAGTAATGGGTGTTGTGCGTTTTGTCGGTGTGCCCCTATACAAATTACCATGATACACGATATATTTTGGCCACGGTACATAATGGTACTACAATGGTGGTCCCCTTATAATCATAACGGTATACAATATGGAGACACGTCCCTGTTTGTCAGTACATTTTTGGCGATTTTGGGGGCTGATTTTAACACCTTTTGGGGGGCCAGGGGGGGGGGGGGGCACATGCCCCCTGTGCCCCCCCTCCCCTGGTTCCGTCCCTGGAAATTTTAAAAGGAAGAAAAAACAGTTCGAAAAATAAATCACATTAGCAGGGTGGCATAGATGGCTTTACCGCGAAGTTGCTCGAATACCAGTTATGGTTATGCGATTGCATTGTGAAAGAAACGTTGTGGAATCGATCAGAAAAAGGTTGATCGTCTGGCATATAAGTATTGGTGTGTACTGCAAGATTCTGGAATCATGATAACAAAATTGGCCCAGTCTTCGTGAAGTTATAAGCACGATGGGCCTACGCACACGTGCGCGACATATGCGTTTTATCTATCACATCCAAATAGATAAACTAATTTACCAAATATATCAATTAGTAGGCGGTTTCCCGTCAAAATTGTTATCATCATGACTTGTATTAGTCAAAACATATTCTTTCACAGTCATGATTGGTGATAAGAGCTTCCTTTTCATTTTTTTGAGAGGGGGACGTTTCCAAAATTGTTCTTTACCTTTAACCACATGCAGCACGAATTTCTCTTTGAAAAAGAGCCCCCGCGTCTCATTTGTTCGTACCACAGCGATCCCAGATTCCAATATGAACTCATTTTCATACGTAACAAGCTACGAAAGCTTGCAAAGAGGTCACGCGCAATTATTGGACTTCGCGCAGGCTGTCCTCTACGCCCTCTACGCCCTTATGTGAAGAACCTTTAAAACATGTTCTTGACCCACTGATCTCTACGGATTTTTCCGTAGAGATCAGTGTCTTGACCTTTACGGGTGGGTGGGGGGGGGGGTGGTGGTACCTAGGCTTCTTTCTATTCCATATACCATGGATACGCCACTGATTATGGCAACATGTTAATTTTAGGTAAGCCCCAAATAGAAAAAAAAGAATAACCCTTCCATAGCGTCCTATCCAATGACAACATTTAGGCCTTTAAATTTATCGATATGGGATAAAGGGGGCTTTATAATTATGCTTCAACTTCTCCCTTTGCTCAAGTTCAAAATAATTCCTACATGACATTGCTACCATAGTAATGATACAATAACAATTTTGTATTATTATTGCCTCAGTTTTTGTCTGATGCTAATTTGGAGCACTAACAAGAGAATCCGATATGCTGTTTGAAACAAATTAACACCAAACAACTTTTTTTTTATAAATGAGTACATGACATTTTGTTCATGCGTAAATGAAGAAGAAGAGAAGAAAGAAGAAGAGAGAATTCTCTTACGCATGAAGGTATATTACTGCTCTGGTTTGGTATTGCTAATAAAATGAAACGTCAATAAATGTGTCCAAAATGATCGATGTTTCGGAAAATAGGTTGATCTTTTCATTTCGTCAGTACACTTCAGGGGTTTTATAATCATATTTATTAGAATTGCTAGACACAACGGTTTGATTACATGGGCACGCGATTCGATAAACAAATAAGTTCGAATAAACTATCATTTAAAAAGTTAAAAAGCAAAAATAGTAACAATAGCAATAGAAAACATTACCTAAAGGCCCGGTCACACAGCCCTCCACGGGCGTATCGAGGCCGAATCACGGCCAAAAATTTCTGCCCGTGAAGCAGACGCTGTTGGACGCTTTGAGGTCGCGATAAAGACGCGATACAGCCGTACTTTACCCGTCGTTACACGCGGTAAGAAATTCACACGCGGTTGGCCGCGCGAGAAAGTTTTGGGCTGCCCAAAAATTTAGACCGCGGGTAATCGCGGGCGGTACACGTGGTACACGTGGTACACACGCGGTAAAGACGCGGTACAGACGCGGAACGAACGTGCTAGGACGTGCTACGGCCGCGGTTAAGACGTGGTTACACGCGGAATTGGACGCGAAATTTTAGCGGGTAATCGCGGGTGGAGCACGGTCATAGCACGTTTGTTCCGCGTCTGTACCGCGTTGTTATCACGTGCATTAGCGTGTGTACCGCGTGTTAGCGTGGTAGGCCGCGGTACCGCCGCGCTTCACCCGCGATTAGGACGCGGAACAGTCGCCGGCGTCTGTTCCGCTGGCATACCACGGGTAAACCGCGGGTAAGCCAATTTTGCACATTTTCCACCACGGGCAACCGCGGGCAAAAAAAAATCGCGAAATTTTACCCGCGATACAGACGCGAAAGGCTGTGTGACCGGGCCTTAAACAAACATAATGATAGTAAATGATGATAATTATGATGTGACAATAATATTTAAAAAATGGCAAAAACAGCGACAACTTGTAAAGCTAAAACTATAAGAATTCACCCTGAAATAAGGTTTATAAATTCTTACTCATGATATAACATTTCTTAAAAAAAAAAACTTAGGTAAAGGTTTACCCAATATAACATGCTTGCTCTCGTTTTTACTAGCCTTTTTACAGTTAAATGTTTAATGTTTGTGTTTTGCAGTGATTTTCCCTGATTTTAAGAAATCAAACATTTACTGTGAATTTGAATTTACTAACAAATTGTAATTTATCTATCGTAAAGATACACTGCTCGTAATTTATGGTGGTATAAAATCAGCAACCTTTATTATTTGAATTGATAATATCGTAAGTTGATGTTAGAAATTTGATAAAACATTTCTACATCGTGAATATTATTGAATTGAACAAATGGCGGAACATACATAATCTAAGCAGTAAAGATGGAAAACATAGAAATAAAACCATATTATATTAAGTGGAAAGGACGAAACTCGCTTCGTAAAAAGGGAGAGAGATAGATAAATATAAGAGAGAGAGAGAGAGAGAGAGAAAAAAAAGAATGGTTTAGATAGATAGCGAAGAGAGAGAGAGAGAATGAAGAGAGAAGAGAGAATATGAAGAGCGAAGAGAGAAGAGAATAGAGAAAGAGAGAGGAGAGAGAGGGAGAGAGAATGAGAGAGAAAGAACGAGAGAGAGAGAGAGAGAGAATAGAGAGAAGAGCAGAGAGAAGAGAGGGAGAGAGAATGAGAGAGAAAGAACGCGAGAGAGAGAGAGAGAGAGAGAGGGTTGAATTCAATAGGCTTGAAGCTGAAACGGCAAAAGCTTGACACCGAAAAGATGATCGTTGAAATAAAGAAGGAAAATCCTTGTCACTGAATTGCCTTGGGCTCAAAATCAGCTTACCGGTCAACACTTTATAGAGAGAAAAAAATAAAAATTGGATTTTGGTTTCCATTGTCCAGTTAATCTAATTTTTTGAACAAAGCTAGTTCAAATGCTGGAATTTTCTGGATTCTTTTCTTTTAAGATCTAAAGTTGATTTGCCTTATGTGTATTGATCTAGTGAGATAATGCAATTAGTTAGATCGTTAGTCGGATACATTTCATGGTGTCCGTTTCTCGATGTTACCGGTCTTGAAGTAACACGGAAACAAAAATGAGGGGGTCCAGCCGGAATGTGACGCGGATTTGGGAACAGGTATAGCTTAGAATTCTCAACTTAAAGTAAATTAATAGTGATGACTCAAAACTATCAACAAATAAAAGGCATTTTGAATTATGAAACAAGCCTATATGTTAGTTTAATCCGAGCCTTCGATCATCTCACAATCTATGGTCTTTCATATAGGCATGCGGACACAATTTTGTCACATTTCTATCTCTTTAGTTAAGGTGTTTGAAAACAAAATGACTCGAACAACAGTTTAACAAGAATAAAACAGAAAAAGAAAGAATAAGCAGGCAAGGACTACAATCATGAGGGCATCAGATGGTTTGTGTTTCAATGCTAATGAACATACTAACAGGATGAGGCCTCCTATTTACATCAAATTCTCCTGAATCAGGCATTTCTTCTGAAAGCCGCTAACGAACCTCTTCGTATCACCAGATGTGATTCGTCTTGATTAAATTCTTATTTTGTATTTTTGTATCTTTTTCGTGAGCGAAGGATGTAGGAATAGATAATAGTTACTTCGTACTTCAGTGGCGGATCCAGGGGGGGGACACTAAATTCGCCCAAAATGTACTGAAAAACAGGGGCGTGCCCCCCCCCCCGGCCAAACAAAATTATTAACAATTTTATGAAAAAAATTAAAATAAAAAATGCCAATGGCTGACCTAAAAAGATGTCCTTACTCCCCCCCCCCCAACGGAGCAAAATGTCAAATAAAAAAATTTCGCGACCAAAAAAAAGAGAAAAAAAGTGACCTCTTACCCCCCCCCCGCGCTTATTCAGCGGCTGGCTGAGTCATTGTGATTTTATTTGGACCCCCCCCCAAAAAAAGTGTCCTCTTACCCACCCCCCCCCCCGTTTATTCAGCGGCTGCATGGCTGAGTCGTTGTGATTTTTTTTTTGACCCCCCCCAAAAAAAAGTGTCCTCTTACCCCCCCCCCCCCCCCCCCGGCAAGAAATTCCTGGATCCGCCCCTGGTACTTATGCATATACATACATGTTTAAAGAGAACATATTTCTTTTCGTTATTTTTGTTGTTCATGACACTCCATTCCAACGCCCAAACACCGCAACAAAGAAAAGTTTGGTCCCTTCTTTTATTACATGTCGCACCACCCTCTTTAGGTCTATACGTAGACAAATCGCATCTCTCGGTAAACTTCTTTTGCTCTTTTGTTCACATGAAATTGTAGAACAATTTAAATGACGCAAATAATGTATGTTGTATTTTTTCCTATTGATTTCTTTATTTTGCACCACCCCCAAGCATGCATGAAACTTGTTTTATTTTGTGGGCATTTGGTCTACTTTCTGATTATCGTTTTGAAAATTATTTTGAAATAATGGATATTGTCAACATCAAATACTGCTGATGGAATTACTGATGTCGTTCTTTTTTAATCTGATAAAGTTGATGTTTTGGTTACTTTTATGCAATGCATCGAAAACTACAGATACCGTGGACTTAGCGTGTAATAGTCTGTTGAAAAAAAAAAGGCCTCCATTTCTAATACCTGTACTTGAACGCTATTTCATGAACAGCCTGATGGGTAATACAGTAGCCAAAACGTGGTACAACATGATTCTAACTTGACCCTCGAATTACGGACACAAGAATGCTAACAAGATAATGGTCAAGCGTATAACTATCACCTACTAATAATGCGCAATGCGACCCGTACGAGTGGGGACCTTGCGCATCGATTCAAGGAATAATGTGGGTTGTTCCAAGAAAATGCATTTTGCGATATTGTTCTGATCTCTAGGGTTCCAAAGTATTCTATTATATTTCAAATTGAATTCGTATAGTGGACAGGTCTAATAATGATCCCGATGGACATTAACATCTTATTTATTCTACGGAATTCATTTATTTGTTCTAATCTCCTTTTACGAGTTATATAGATATTAGGCAGATGTAATTGAACTCCCTTCTGACGACTGGCGGACAGGACATCAACGGTAAATATGGAAATTCATTTTTCTCGAAACCTCTTGTGCAGGATTCCTATCTATACCCACCTAAGTGTATCCGCCAAATTAGGATAGTAGGCAAATCACATTTGTGGCACCTGTGAGCTTCAGACTAGAGAGTGCAGTTCGAAGAGTCTTAATGCAAGGTTTAATAGTTGAGGGCGTTATAATTATTGTCCCCTCTTCAACAAGAGAGACCCAACTTTTTGTGCATTTAGCGAGGAAAAAATACAGATAAATCGGCGTTTTTTACTCGTCCACGTGGAGGAAATGGAATTCATGCGCACCGATTTCAGAAGCCTCACACGACTTAATTTTCGCCTCCTACGTCAATGACGCGATTTTAGAGCAATAAATCGTCGATGGTGAGGGGCCCTATTAACGGCAAATCGATGATTAACTTTTCCACCCGGTTAGGCGCGGTGCTCTGGCGCGCACATCCTAAGGTAACTATGAAAGAAAGGATATCGATGTTTTAAAGAGCAAATTTAGAGAGAAGAAATGAGAGAAAGAGAGAGAGAGAGAGAGAGACAGAACGAATGTTTAGCTCAATTAAAATGAGTGATAAATTTTGCGCATCGTGTCATTACGGGTAAATGTAATTGTGCTTCAAAATCCAAAATAATCCAAAGCGAGCGCCACGCCTTTATTTTTGTCACATTCCTTATTCCACGTTTTTCTGCAGCTTAAGACAGTACATTCGGTTATAATTCATATCCGACAGATTTGTTAATTGAGGAAAAGGACTTAACACATGAGCATATAATTGCACTTAGTCTCGGACCTAGGTCTTCCCGTTTCGAAGACCATCTCTCTCAATCCACTAACCTCCTGCTGTGTAAAGCTTGCATGCGTACCCAAGCTCATGTTTAAAAGGAATATACAATGTATTTTATTAGAAGTACAATGCTCTTCACTTGTATACTCTTTACAAGTTGTTTTCTTCTAAATTTTCTGTAAAATGTGAACAATTATAAGAGGAAAATATATTTTATTCTGGAATTGAAATAGAAATGGAACGGGTCGCTCCAAACCCGGCCCCCACTCAGTGTTATTTAGGGTACGCATATGCATGTTCCCTCCTTTTGAAAACACCCCCCTAAGTCCGGTGTGTAAAGTCAATACGGCCCAATTTTTGTGTACGCGCAAAGTACCCTTTTACCGGAGATTTTGGGAACACGCATGCGGTCCCTCCGACCCCGTAATGGGGGGGGGGGGGCGGGGCTCCCAATCGAAGTGTGATGAAAGATTGGTGGAATACTTACTGATATTGTTATATACAATATAATATTAACTATAATAACAACGTTTTGTTTACAAACCAAACATGGCCTATGAGTATTGCAATCACGAACACTTCAACATCTTATAAAAATTATAGACAATCCCGTTCGTTAATACTGTGTGTAGTGCATGCATAATACCCACTGTTATTGTAACGCTTGTTTCCTCTGCTACATCTTAAGAAATAAAAAATTCCATTGCGTCTATTTACTACATTGAATGTCTTCCCAGGTGAGGCTCTAACGTTCAGTTAATATCCCATTCATAAAAGTAGATCTATATAATAGTATACGTCTTTATCCACTCGTATTTTCTTTGCTTCATCCAGTGGCCATCCAGCGGCCATCCAGCGGGCATTCTTTGGACACCCAGCGGGCATCCAGCGGGCATCCATTGGGTATCCAGCGGCCATCCAGCGGGCATCCATTAGACACATAGCGGGCATCCAGCGGGCATCCAGCGGGTATCCAGCGGCCATCCAGCGGGCATCCATTGGACACCCAGCGGGCACCCAGCGGGCACCCAGCGGGTATCCATTGGGCACCCAGCGGGCACCCAGCGGGTATCCATTGGGCACCCAGCGGGCATCCAGCCGGCACCCAGCGTGCATCCAGTGGGCATCCAGCGGGCATCCAGCCGGCATCCAGCGGGCACCCAGCGGGTATCTATTGGGCACCCAGCAGGCACCCATTGGACACCCAGCGGCCACCCAGCGGCCATCCAGCGGGCATCCAGCGGCCATCCAGACGGGCACCCAGCGGCCATCCAGCGGCCATCCAGCGGCCATCCAGCGGCCATCCAGTGGGCATCCAGCGGGCATCCAGCCGGCATCCAGCGGGCACCCAGCGAGTATCCATTGGGCATCCAGCGGGCACCCAGCGGGTATCCATTGGGCACCCAGCGGGCATCCAGTGGGCACCCAGCGGGCACCCAGCGGGCACCCAGTGGGCATCCATCGGGCATCCAGCGGCCACCCAGCGGCCATCCAGCGGCCAGCCATCGGGCATCCAGCGTCAATTGCTATATGCGAGCCTCGGTCAGTGACTTATAATTTTTTCGCCGAATTCAATAGGTGCCGACTAACGATTTATATTTTGAAATTTTTGTGAGAGATAGCCTATATACCTATAAAAACAATTATTCAATACTTGTGAGTATAACTAGGACATTGGACCCCTAGATAATTGCCAGTATCGGCGATCTACGACTTTCATTTGTTGAGGGGACCTAGCAGCGTGTTTTTTGCATTTTCCGGCAGGCAAAAATATGTGGTTTACACAAAGTTATTTAGAATATGTTGATTTTTTTAAACGCATATTATGTTTAACCAAGGAAGCAAGTAAATGTTTTAGTTTCATTTCAGTTCATATTCAATATAATTAATACAGTAACCATAGCTAATAAATTCTGAAGCCTTATTTCATCTTCAACTCTGCCGTTCATAAAAAATGCTCGGGAATACAGATCAACATATTCAAAATGTCAGCCACATCATTACTTTCAACGTCATTTCTTATCGAATTTCTTCCGTAGTTGAAAATAGAAAACGATATTATTTAGAATCACATTTCAGAACGAATCCCATCTGAATTAAGGTTGTCAGACATTAAATTTGTTAACACTATAGAGCAAAAAAAAAATAGATAGTTTCCTTTCAACTCGCAAATATTAATGCTTTTTATCTATATATCGAGGACTTTCTTGATTTTAGTGCCTCGTACTACGATATTATATTAATTACTTTCCACTCCACGAATACGAGTATAATGTCAAATTGCTCCAAATTTTAAAGCCCCAATTATAGCTCCCTCTTTTGAATGATTCCACGTCAATATTAATATGTCCGATTTTCCAGGAATAAAATAATCCTATGCGTTGTCCTGTCTGCGGAGGAACGTCATATTTTGGTGATTTCAACGTATAATTATTTATACAAGTTGAGTAGTTCTTAACGTAGCTTTAATAGTTGCTTTTTGCTTTTTGCTTTAGTCAGAAAATTAGCATGTTGATGGTCCCCAATAACTGATGGTTGTTTAAACGTCAATATTTTACACTCATCCCCATTATTCATTATAAAGGTATATTTTGCAACCCAGAAAAGGGTCATAGGATGTAGGATTAGCTCGAAAATAATCTCGTGAGGCACTGACATTGAAAAACTTAGAGAGTTGAAAGTCATATGATTTAAGGTAAATGACGAGAACTGCTCTAAAAGATTAGAGAGAGAGGGAGAGAGAGAGAGAGAGAGAGAGAGACAGTGACAGAGAGAGAGAGAGAGAGAGAGATACAGAGACAGAGACAGATAGATAGATAGGGAGAGAGAGAGAGAGACACACAGAGAGAGAGAGAGAGAGAGAGAGAGAGAGAAACAGACAGAGAGAAATAGTTTTCTAGAAGATACCACAAACCTGACTTTTCGCCCAGACGTAATCACCGGAATAATCAATCTGAAATTGTAGCTCACCAAATTCTCCTATCTATGATTGCAGAAAAAGCAGAACCGCAATTTATTTTCTCCATACAATAATGTCGACAGTGTTGCAGCGAATCGAATGGAGGTATTATTTGAATTTGATTGTATTTGTATGAGATTGTTTTAACCACATTTCTGTGCTAATATCTTATCCTTTTTCATTCTCACATAATAGTGTTTTTTCCATGTCCTTCCAGTTTTATTTTGGGAAATAAGAAATGATCATTAGATAAAATGGCGATGGACAAACAGAACATCAAAGAAATGTTTACAAGAAAAAAATAATCCCAAAATGAATCGGAATTGTTCATATTTCGGCATATTTCACGTTCGATTGCAGTTTTCTCTTTGCTTGTTTGTCGAACGGGAAACTTAGTAATCTGTTAAAATAAATACACAAAAGGGTCGCGGTCTATTAGATAAGTCTACGGACCCTGAGACACATGGTACGTGATTTGGTCCATGTTGCGGCACTAACTTCCTTTGACAAAACATTAATCAATATTTGACATTCCCCACAAATGTGTGATCTTAATGGATGCGCGGTAGGAAGAAATTATTTGAATCCTTTTCCATCTGTAATTAATATTGATAACGTAGCATCTTTAAAGACTATAAGCTATTGCGGCATTAGGAGTAAAATTTTTTTTTTTCTTCATGACTGTAATATAAATAATTCGCTGGCCTGATTACACACTTTCGTTGACTTACAAGCGGTTTGAATGAACACACGAGACGTGATTACAAAATATAGTAATGAGTTGTTTCTCTGCTATCGAAACCGCCAAAAATATTGTAGCGTTGACTTAAGGCGCAGTCGGTGCGAAACTCCGTCAACGCCTTTCGTTGCTATGCCTACAAGTCTTTCGATCCCGATCTTTTTCTTTATGTCGTCGAATATTTGATGGATGATCAAGCTTCCTGGTGACATCCTTATAATGTAGTTATTACCAAAAGTATGTAAAAAGGCCCCTCATACAAAATATAAAAATAAAAACATGACAAAAATGAGAAAGCAGATACTTTACCCCCAAAGGGTTAATATGCATACTCCCACTGGAACGTCTCCGCTTGCGTCCTACTTTAAAAACCACATGACTGTGGTTTAAAGGAGTAGTTTCTCGCATTTGTTTGATCATCATGTAATGGCTCTGCAACTAATTTAACAAATAGCAGCATATCATGAAATAGCTATGTAGCAGAGGAATAAATTTAGAGTACATGACTTTAGAGGAGATGACTTTAAATCATTTGTGAAAGAAATTGTCTGGAAAGCATTGTGAAAGGTCGATTTTTGAAGTACATGAGAATTGCTGTTTACTGTTGAGTTTTGGAATGGTCAAAATAAACAGAAATGGACTTCACCTTGCTGAAATGCACATGCCCTACACACAGAAACATGTATATGGGACGAGGGGGGGGGGTGTTTCACAAAGATCTTAAGTTGATCTTATCTCTAAGTTGGACTTATCAATTATGGAAAGCCATTAGCATCTTTAAAATATTTTGTAAAAGTTATTTTAAAATGTTGATTCAAATCATTCATATTTTCTATTATCATGGGAGATTTCATGTTCTTGATGAGGAATTTATAAAAAGTCTAAAATGCTTGAATTTTTGCTTTCGAATATATTTTATTTTAAGGCTACAAATGGCTCTCCATAATATTTAAGTCCAACTTAGTGTTAAGTTTGACTTAGAATCTTTGTGAAACACCCCCCGGGACTGTACACCCTTTAACCATTTCTCATCATATTTTAAATTTGAGGGCATTTGGAGACCACTCCGTTCCAGGACACATTTGACTCTGATATTCTTCCAAATTAATATAAGAAATATAGAAGCGGAAAACTTATAAATTACTTGTCTTTATCAGAACTCAAAGTTCTCTTTAACGATTTAGTTTGAACGAAGAATTTACAGGCATGTGAAAAAATAACTTTTGCAATAAAAAAAAACAGTTTACCTATTTTTTGTAAACGTATCAACAAAAAGCTATAGCTTAATTCATACTCGGTATTTATCGCACTTTCTCGAGTACATGTAAGGAAAACAATGTATATATATATATTTATACTTGTCAGACAGTTGCAAAAGGTGAAAAGATATTTGGCAAACTTCACGGCAAATTTGGTGTCGTTATCACCCTTTTGAAGAAAAAAAATATTAAAACGGAAGCAGTAACTGTTGTTTAATTTCTTATTCAAAAGACGTAAACTAATTATATCTTCTTTTAGAAACCCATGCGCCCTGAAGCAAAGTAGATTCTATTCGTGGTGTACTCTGTCTAATAATGATTTCGGAGTTTTACTTTTAACTCAATTTAATTCTAAAACTTGCGTATAGATAGTTCTTTTATTCGGATGTAAGGGGAAAAGTATCTGGATCAGCAACATGGGTCATAAAGCTTTAAATCAAGTGTATACGAAACACTGACAAAAACATCAGTTACATGAATCCAATATTATTAGTCACACCCTTTTCATCTCTCAAGCACAAACCGCTTTTACTTTTTTTTTTTTAAATAGGTATAGGGGTAGTATGAAACATACTTTTGGGTGATTCTTATTCAAAAGCACCGGTGAACCAGACCACAAATATCATTACAAAACACCGGAACATATAGGAGAATATTCCTCTCTCTCTCAATCTCTCTCTCTCTCTCTCTCTCCAGCGGCGTATCAAGACCTTATCAGAAGGGGGGGGGGGCGTTATCGCCCCAAAATGACTGTTGATATTTCGAGAAGAAAGTATTTAGGAATAGTGTATCTATATTTTGGTAAGATTGTATGTGCCATCTTTCAATTATTGACTCACACACTCTTTAATTTCCTTTCTATGTGTGTTTAGACAGTGAAAGCATTTTAATTTTCTGGGTCGGAAATCTATTCAAGAGGGGTTAATTGCGCCCCTTGCCCCTCCTTCATTAAGCTCCAGGCCCCCCTCTCTTTCTCTCTCTGCCAGAGATGGAACAATCAATCGACGTAGGTTCTGTAACATGCCAAGCCGTTTGCTTGGGGGCTCGAGAGTATCAGCGTATCAATACATAGCTTTCCCGAAGGTCCTCTCTCACCCACACGGTGCATGGGCGTATAGATTGTGATGTGATATGCGTTATATCTTATTGCAAATAACGAATGGGTTAAGAGGCGACATCGACACCGTACCTTGAAACCTGGCGATTTCCAGGTAAGATGACAGTTTTACACGCGAGGAATCACCTTTCTTCCAGATATAAACACTTATCTCTTTTTCTACAGGGGGTTCTGGGGCTAGATCCCTCTGAAATCTGAATGCGAGACTAAAGAGAATGAGAGAAATGAGAGTGTGAGGGTTTATATGCATACAAAATATCTATAGAGAGTAGGAAAGAGAGAGAGGGAAAGAGTGAAAAAGGGAAAGAGTGACAGAAAAAGGGAGAGAGGGAAAGGGAGAGAGAGAGAGAGAGAGGTGAGGGGGGAGAGCAGAAGCGGATCTAGAGGGGGGGTTGGGGGGGTTGCAAAAAAAAAGAAAAAAAGAAAGAAAAAAAGAAAGAAAAAAGAACGCACGCTGGAGAGAAACCCTTTCAAGTGCAAATATTGTGAGAAGATATTCAACTCATCTGATAACTTAACCAAACACATGATAACTCTGGATATAACTATGTATTAAACTGTTACTTGATTTAAAAAGACGTTATCATGCACTGCTTTTTATGGTCTCCATTGTGTTAATAGATGCCAGGAAAACATCACTTACGGGGTTCAAATAAACACCCCCAAAAAATCGGCTCGCCGCTTCGCGGCTCGTGGACGATGCTCCGCATCGTCATTATTTTGGTCAAACCGCCCCCTTAGCAAAAAGCTAGATACGCCCCTGGAGAGGGGGGGGGGTGGAAAGATTGGGGTGGGGGAGAAGAGCTCCAATAGACTTCATAACAGACCGAGCAGCCTCATATTAAAATCCTTCTGCAATGCCCTTTCACTGTATCCCACAAGTACCCCCGCCGCGCATGGCGGTCACCCCTTCTATCACATTGCTCTCTTCAAATCAGGCTTTTCAAAAACTGTGTTATGAGAACATTTTAGCAAAGGAGTTCCGGCGGAACGACCACCTGGATGATTGCTACTGATTGTAAAGAATCGGAGATAGAGAACATAGATTGTTTTTGCTTTGATAATAGCAGCAACTGAAATTGGGAAAGTGCTTGTGGTAGAAATTGGACCAAGCGAGCGTTCGGTCGTTTCAATTGTTTCATAGACTTCATAACAGACCGCGAGCAGCCTCATATTAAAATCCTTCTGCAATGCCCTTTCACTGTATCCCACAAGTACACCCGCCGCGCATGGCGGTCACCCCTTCTATCTTACCTTGTAACTAGTATCACATTGCTTTCTTCAAATCAGGCTTTTCAAAAACTGTGTTATGAGAACATTTTAGCAAAGGAGTTCCGGCGGAACGGCCACCTGGATGATAGCTACTGATTGTAAAGAATCGGAGATAGGGAACATAGATTGTTTTTGCTTTGATAATAGCAGCAACTGAAATTGGGAAAGTGCTTGTGGTAGAAATTGGACCAAGCGAGCGTTCGGTCGTTTCAATTGTTTGATGACATTGTTTGTTAGATGGTAATCAAATATATACTGTAGAATAGATATAAATATGTGAGAAACAGAAAAGAAAATCAGAGAAACGTAACGAATACCTTAATAATTTAGTGTTCATAGGAAGGGGTAATGGATTTTTAAAACGAGATCACTTTATGTCATGTTTACTTACCGATTTTCTCTCTAAAGGCTCGTTCATATTTATGAAGCGATAGGCCGTTTTCTTTAATTAAAGTGTAAAGTAATAAAAGGGCAACTGTGCGCAACATATTTACTGATTTCTTTTTTATACATTTGAGAAACAAAATTGTGGAACGTATTACAATCGCGTCATTAATTCCCCCCCCCCCAACAAAAAAAAAAAGATTACCGCGTCAAATTTGACAGGCGTTTAAATCGCAAATTGGTTTCTCCTTTTAAATGACATTGACTTTGTTACCAGGGTCACCCCAGCTTGATATCAGCGAGACCATGAACAGGTTTCCTTTTTCTTCAATTCTGAAATGGTTACATCCAAAGAGGGTTCGGTATTACATTGCATAATGAAAGCGTAAACATTGTGAAAAGTTTTGGGAAGATGGTTCAGGTAGCCCGATATATAGGGAACATACTAGCGAAAATATACGATATATATCGTAATATTGCTTTAACTAGTATGGAATCACTCTAAGGACGGTAATGCTATTGAAAATGATTATGATTTGATAATGCTGATACAAATAACCCGATTTCAAACATGTTTTTATACTCATCGTAATAAAAAGCAACTCTATATACGCCTATTAATTACCTTGCTTAAAACGTAGCACACGAGACAGGCGGGAAATACTATTCCATGACTTCTTTATACATTTATATATTATCATATCAACAAATTTCTCCACAGGAAGTCGGGCAAAGCAGAGCCCAAAAGAGATGAGTCTACGTCATTCTTAGGTAATCATCTTCCCTCAACAGAAGCACGCGACATTCCTAGAATAACATTGACTTTGCCAAACGCGTCCACCCCCGTCTTGCAAAATAATGAAATGTCTGAGACTGTTTCCGTAAGATGCCCTTCTTCTGCTCATTTCCACATCCGACTCACTATGATTGATGGGAAAAAACACCGCTGACGGTGGGCGGAAGTTCGCCGAAAAAGAGAGACTTTAAGAGAAGGAAAAAAACCCGAAGGTAAGTTTAGAATACTGGACGCCAATGCAAGTGGGAGTACAGCACAATCATGGGCTAAATATGCGGTATATCAGATAGATTTACCTGATCGTATAACAAAAAAGAAGCGGTATAATGTATTTATTATTTATATATTTATTATGTATTCTTTAAAAGAGCATGGTATTCCCATTCAGTCCTACATAGGGCCTGCTTCACAAGGGAGCACTGCTATGATATTATATGTATATATAATATACATGAAGCTTAAACAAATAGTGAAAATAACAACTTAAGAATCAAATGAAAAGAGGAACAATAGATGAATTATGTAGGTGTAAGTATATTTAATAATTTATGAATATAAAAATGTATTTAAAATTTAGTCTAGTTTCGATTGATTTATATTTTTATAGCTTTAAGTAAATTTACAGGAAAGTGAAATAATTGGTATTTAATATGTGGGGCGTATATATTTTGGCATCTTTGAAGTCTTAATAATGTTATTTTTTGTTAAGGATCCATAAATTGGATACATAAAAGGATAATATAAGAGTGTGAGATTCTTAAAACTATGTTGCTTACATGGAAGGTCAAGTCAAGATAATCAACGAACATTACTTCAAAGTACTTAAAGGGTCTCGCCGTCCATAGCTATTTGTAAATCTTCTGGCATTTTTCCGGCTTAAAAAGAGAATAATTTTGGTTTTGTCTATATTAATGATCATTCCAATTTTCCAAAGTCCTTGCTCAGAACATTTATGTCTCTTCGTATTTGATTTTGTACAGTTTACACCATAACCTGAAGAACAAATAGCTGTTTCTTCGGCGTAGAGGTAAATTTGTTTGTGTGTGTGTGTGTGTGTGTGTGTGCGTGTGCGTGTGTGTGTGTGTGTGTGTGTGTGTGTGGGAGGGGGGGGGGGTGTGACAAGATAAGGTAGATGTCATATACGTACATGCACAAAATAGGGGCCCAAAATCGAGCTCTGAGGCACTCCTGAATACACTGGGAGAAGTCATGTAAAACACCCTCGTTTATGGCACACATTGCAATCTGCCAGTTAAGTAAGATATGAGACATTTAAATACCACGCCGGAATTATACAAAATATCTCAATTTTGTTAAAAGAAGATCATGTGGATGACCTAGAATGTTTCTATTTAATCTTAAATAAAAATAACCTTAAGTAACCGATGGCGGACAAACAACATTCAAAAAAAGTTAAAGGAGAGTACACTTCGACCCATAATACAGTGGGTTATAGTGCAAGATGTTTTTTTACGATTTTAGAATAATAATTGAAATTGAATCCATCCGAAAGAAAAGCCTTGAGCATTATTTCCTGCTATTTTACCGCAAAAAAGTACAGGAAACTGTATACTGTTCAATAATACTACATCTAATGAACATTCATATCTTTCTAAATACTTACGTCAATAAAAGCTATACAGATATACTCAACGTGTGCAGTTATGTGCCCCATCTCCACTCCCTGGTTAAAATTATGACCGAGTCATCGTGATGGTAAAAGCCAAATTTAATCACAATAATAACGAATGTTAAATAGGCTACCCCATATTACTATAATATCCCCAAATTTGATTGTTTGTTAAAGGTAATACAAAGTTTTGGTATGGGATCATAAATTTGGTTCAAATGAACATATTGGAAGCATATGCGATCCTACAATATTCAGTGATCGTTGTCGCGGTTGAAATCGAGTCTAAAGTTATGAAATTGTAAATAATACACTCTTTATGTTGTATAACTCCCTCTCAAGGTCAATATATTAATTAAGCTATAAAACAAGGTTTCTTGACTAAAATCGACCGATTAGTCAATCCCGTTCGGAAGCTATACACCACAACTACATATTCTGAGATTTTCATGGTCGCAGCTACCATTCCATGGCCGTAGGCGCTATTTGAAATTTATCAAAATTTACCGGGAGCACCGGTAAATTGTTATATTAAATTTTTCTCAAAAGTTGAAGTGTTTTCGGAGCTAAATTTTCTAGTGCTTATAATACATCCACAGGGGCATCCAAATATATCAAAATTGTAAAGAATCACTATCCACCCAATTTTCAAAATTTCCCGAAACTTTGTATTACCTTTAATGTATTAAACATTGCGTTTGACAAGGTCCAAACACCGTAATTTTACTAACATCGCGATCGTTTAACCTTAATGTAATAATGCCACAGTGTTTGGCACCATGACACAAAGGAATTTCATTTACAAGTACAAATCAGAACGAATGTCTGTAAATGTATAATGCATTTTTCTGTCTTAGCTCAAAGCTTTACAGAATTTTCAAAAATTCTGTATGAATCAGCTTTGCCTCGGTTCTCACATTAACACCAACTATTTCTTATCTGAATAACGTTAAATTAACTGATGTGAATCAAAGTTACGAAATGAAGAAAAAAAAATCCAAGTTGTCAATATGTTATAAAAAATATTAAATCAGGAAAATTGAACTCGTTTTGCCAATTTTAGGACTTTCAGTCAGTTTCAAAGTCACCAAAAGATGAATATGAAATGCTATTGGTTAATGGAATGTTGCAAGTACATTAGCGTTGCCACAGTAATGGAAGGGTATGTTTTTCATGAGGGAGTTGATTTTTTCTTCGTGTAGAGCCGATTTCAACTTGGATTTGAAACTCGGAAACAGGATCATGATCGATCTTGACATTGAAGAATTGCATGAACTTTAGGATGTGATTTAGGACACTTCAATTATTATCCCGTAATAATGATCAACCATGAAGTGCCATGCTTACGTGCTGTTCCACAATTTTTATATATTTATGGGATTGACTGTGTACATAGGGGATGGTATATGAAGGGGTGTGACATGGCCACGAGGGTCCAGTAATAGGGGGGGGGAGTGACATAGTGAGGGGGTGGGGGCACAGGACTTACTGTGTTGATAAAGTAGGTTGATAAAAAACAGCAGATTAAGAGAGTTGTGAAATATAGGGTAGAAGTAGATAGCGGTCCTTTACTCCCTCTCCCTTGCTTTTCCTCTCTTTCCTCCCTTTTAACCTTCTTTTTGGTGGGGGAATGGCATGTATCCCTGTGCCCCCTGTATCTACGCGACTGAGCATGAGCTTATTTTTCCTGGCTTTGCATTGTTGTTCATGTTCATGTTTTCATTTAAGTTTCATCACTCCTGCCCTTGCCCCCCTCCCGACTGTGTAGGTGTGCACCGTTTTCATTTGCAATCTCCTCGCCATAATCTGTTTTTTTTTTTTTTTTTTTTACGTGCAAAAAAAGGGAAGGATAGACATTTCTATTTTAAAAAATACTTAGATCCAATTAAAATATTAATGCACAATCCCCCTACGCATTTTGTAATGGGGCAACGCTCGTGAAAGCTAGGGGATTTTTTATACCCCTTGTAAAATACTATAGATTATGATTTTAGTCGCAGAGTTTTACGATAAGAATTTTTAAAATGTGAAATTAAATATCCGTATACACACACCGAAACCAAACAAATAAGGTGTAACTTTACAAAAATTGCAATGAAGGCTGTACACTTTTAATCAAATGTTACACCTTTTTTTTCCCTCGCATATTACGATTTTTCCTCCTTTTTATGATCTTCGACTAACTTTGCATAAGTCCAATTTTCATACGTTGGATAGTTTGCGAATTTGAGGAATCACCCTTGGGTTGTTTTTCATTATCTTGTATAACGTGCATTTCAAAGAGACGACGACATCATTTATTTTTCTGTTTTTCGTTTCCATTTCAACCCGACCTCCTTGTAATATGTTAATTAAAAAGGCTCTAAGCGTTTGATCATTTGAAGAAGAAAAAAAACGACATCAAGGACAACACAATGAAACAAATTCCGTTGAAGTAAAAGAATCCATAATAAAAGGCCCCAGGCTGATAACTTGAAATATGTATTGACATTGTTTAAAACAAGATGAAGTAAAATTGTTTTTCTTCTTCATCTTTAAAAAAACAAACAATCAGGAACTCATCTCGAGAATAATTTTGTTTATGAAGCCCACATTGATCACTTTTGTTATCAACTCGTTTATGATACACGCAGTTTTGTTTGTTTGTTTTGAGTTACAGATATAACAGCTGGTGTTACAAATCTTCCAACCCCCCCTCCCCCCCCCCCCAAAAAAAAAGAAAAAAAAAGAAGAGAAAACAACTTACCTGACCATACAAAAAAAACAAAAAAAACAGTACTTCTTGAATTGGTGAGGATGTATAATGATGAAGCAATATGCCTGCTAGCCGCTGACTATTGCTGTTTTATTTTCGTTTGTCTAATAAGTTTAGATTAAAAAACTGCTTTAAACACCCTCTTAATTTTATACTTATTTGTTGCTATTCGATTAGTCATAAGCAGGTTGATAGATCTGGAGTGGGGGAGAACGAATACGAGTTTTCAGCATTAAATATAAGGTAAAGTTGATCAGAAATGGCAGTTTCTAGAGCAAGAAACTATTCCATATGGGGGTAAAGATGAATAATCAGAAAACCCGCCCACGATTCTAATGCAAGAAACTCGGACAGTTAGCATTGATGTCATTAATGATTGATGAGATGAATTTTTATTTCGATTACTTTTTTATTTGCCGATTCCCAACCAACTTGATCAAGAAACAGATTAATGAAATGCTTAATCAAAATCCATGGATGTTTTTGAGACAGCTTTCAAACGTGTGCAGTACACAAGTAGTAAGTAAATCATCAACACAAAATATTGTATATGAATTACCATTGTTCATTTTCTAACTATTTAATCTAACTTAAAGTAGAGTTGATAATATATGAACTTATTTAAAGAATTTAACCGTTTCCATACATCTTTCAAATTTGTTTTCTTCATATTTATAATATTTCTACTTATTGATACGATAAGAGCATTTGAGGTCTGAAAGTGATTTGATTCCTGTCGTACTTGTTTACGATAATTTAATTGCCGGATATACTCAGATGTCTCTATTCAACTCGCTCTATGATTAACCTCTATATAAGCTTTCATCCTGTTTCTTGCCAGGGTTATCCTTAATTTCCTCTTAAAACTGATTAGGAATACATACTGCCCATTCAAGGACATCTAAACCGCATCTCTTTTAGATATATGATTTGTGCTGGTCTCTCGTGAGGGACAAATAGCTCCAGGTTATTGAAGCCGCAATCTAATATGGATCGTTGAGGTTTCACACGCGCAAAAAAGCCCCCAAAACTTCAGGGAAATTAGAATAATTGAAATTTTAGAAAGGAAAAATTCTTATCATTTCATTTGATGTGCGCTAATATGTGACTGTATGGGAATACTTTTTATATTTCAGCCGCAAAAATGTGACCACTAGTTATAAATCGGGCTGTTGATGGAGAGGGAAAGGATAAAAGGAGGAATGGAAAGGAAAAAACGTTTAGAAAATCTTCACTTACCAAAACAATTCTGAATTATGCAAGTTGTTACGTCATGTTTCAGAATATAAGATTTAGATTTTAAAAAATTCCATTGCATAATTTGCACAGAATTGAGTTCGTTGTAGAATGCTCTCATCGACATACAGT
Organism: Strongylocentrotus droebachiensis; assembly: GCA_035222895.1. Taxonomy (NCBI): domain Eukaryota; kingdom Metazoa; phylum Echinodermata; class Echinoidea; order Camarodonta; family Strongylocentrotidae; genus Strongylocentrotus; species Strongylocentrotus droebachiensis. The sequence goes on from JAVYIG010009014.1 coordinate 27,156, forward strand.
TTAATCCTATTCCGACTCGGGGAGGGAGAGGGGGGGGGGTATTTAATCCTATTCCGACTCGGGGAGGGAGGGGGGGGGGGTATTTTGACCAGCGTAGTAAAGCGGCATAGCCAATCAAATATTTGGCACTATTCTCATGTTTTTAAACGCAAGAACCTCGGTGTATTTGTTAAGTAACATAACATACTAATCGAGATGAGGTATGAGAGTACCTCCTCTAATTGCATATTGTTTGAATAACCCATGGAATTCCGATGCTATTCCAGTAAAAATTGACAAGTTAATTGCAAGGCGTTTAGGCATCGTTGACTCAGTGAGATATGTTTCTTATGATTTTGCCTTTTTTAAGGTCGACTTTAATCATAACGCATTTCGAAAAAATGGCAGCTTTCCAATGCTAGGAAAAAGTAAGCAAAATTTGCATAACTTTTGAAACATGTTATCGACCCTTACATTTTCCTGAATGTCATTGTAAATGGTAGACGATATTAGATAATTAATTTTATACAAACTAAAATGATACAGTGAACCTATTTTCAAGATATTTGGGACATCTACAATTTTGAAAAGGGTAAATAATAAGTTTACCATTGACTGGCTGCATATATTTTGGTGAAATAATGGTGTATTTTTTATTACTGAATATATGTAAAAAACGGATGCACTTTATGCATGCTTTCCCAATCATTTGTTTTATCTCTTGCCAATATATTTTGTAGATAATTCACTGTTTTATACAAAGAAAAACAAATCAAACAAAACAAAACAAAATCCGACTCGTGCCCCCTCCACCCCTCATCAATAGCATATCAATATTTATTACTGAATGCATATATCATGCATCTGCTCGCTGTATTTTATCAGAACTTCTTATTTCACGAAGCGGAACGACGCTGCTCAACATACTTAAACCGTCGTCATGGAAACCATCTTCAAGAAGACAGAGCAACCCGGATCATATAAGCACTTCATTCCAAGTCCTGGGATACTTGTTGTCTTAAATAGACCATGCCTGAATGTCACTTAGCCAATGTAAATTTTCATTTTCTAAAGAGAGCAAACTCATTTTTTCTTCTCCCATGACGTTATCTTTATCAAACTCAATGAAAAGTGTATATACTTCACCATATTTTGCGCAAGTAAATGCAATTCATACAAAGATAAATTTCAAATAATGCATCAAACATTAAAATCAATCAATATCCTTTGTATAAAATTATTGCATGCAGTATTAATGTTAATCCGATTTAATGATAAGGTCGTCGAGTTAAACGTTGGTTCTCTTATTACTCTCATTCGGTTGCGCTATGACGAACAATAGCTATTTCAGGTATTAGCAGATAACTATTTTCACCAGACACGTGTGCAGTAGCTATGAATGGCTGGAATACTCCCCAGGGAGTGGAGATCGTGCACGCAGTGTGTGTGGGCAAGCACTGAATCCAATGACCGGGGTAATAGTATATTTGTAAAGCGCTTAGAGACATTTGTATTAAGCGCTATATAAAAGCTAAATATTATTATTATTATTGTTATTAATTTACAATTATTGGTTCACTGCCTCTCAGAAATTGTGAAAACTACTTTCCCGCTGATGAACACCTATTTTTTCATGATAAAGTTGAGTGAAAAGATATCTAAAATAAAATTGTGAAGCATTACAATTTAAAAGCTTTTGAAACAACGCTTTTTTTCTTCGACAAAAGGCTACGTACCACCGGTACCAGATGCCACCACTACCACTCTTGCAAGTTGCAACAGCTGCAAATCTATATTCCACACCATTTCCCACATCATTACCACCAACTCCTACGCTATAGCTAATACAATCCCTATGAAAAACAGCACTCGTGATGATCAGGTGTCTCATCCCACATTTAGTTTATAAGAAAGAAAGTAATTAATACATATAATGAATAATTAACACATAAAATGAACAAATTAATGAATAAATATAACTACATTCATCAATTTAACCATTTAAATCATCATTACCAATACCATAAGTAACATCGATTCCACTTTGCTTCTTCAACCATTTTAACCCCTATATCTACCACTGTACCACTAATATTAACACTACGAGACTATTGCTACGAGTCAAGCTCGCAGCATAAGGACCATGATTTATAAGGAACGCTGTCCATAACGCAGATTAAAATGAATAGCTCTCCTTTATGAATAGTGGCCCTTATAACTAGCGAGCAAATCATAGCTAGTTTACCTCACTATTCATAATGACCGCTATCCATAACGCGAGACTAAATGAATAGCGGTCTTTTATAAATAGCGGTCATTATAAATAGCGAGCAGACCCCATCGCTACCATCTTTACCACTATCATGGTTACCTCCACCGCTACTAAGATCGCTACCACTATCACTACTACCAATACCACAAGCTTTCACAATATGAAATTAACATTCTCCCAAAACTCTCTCTTAAAACACGACATACACCACACAACTTTAATATGCAGAAGCCCCATCGAAGCATGTACATGTAGTACCGTCCTCAGAACGCACTTGCCACAAAAAACACACAAAACAATACACCCATCCCATCTCAGTAATTACCACCCCCATCCTCTCCTTTGCTGTCGACACACCCATCTCCAAGATGCAATCAATTTCTTTCAGATTAATTTCTAATCTCTTAAGAGAAGATTCCATATTTCTCCCTGAAGATGTCGAGAATACACCGCTGCGGAGAAAGGACTTCAGGAAGGTCGAGTAGCAGAACATAAAGTAGGTCGCAGTAATGGATCAACGCCGATGGCTCTATAGTAGTCCCATTGCACCTGTTGGGATGTCGCTCCAGAGTACCCTTTCCCTCACACACCATCATCATCATTATATCATGTGTATCATTGCGAAGTCTGTTGGTGTAATGATATGAACATGACTTTGAAATGACTTAAAGAAGGACCTGTTTATGTTCATATCTTGCATGGCTTGTATCAATTTTCCGTCACATTTCATCATAACATGTATGTCTGCATCTATTTGAAGTCTTTTCGTGTAATGATATGTATATGAATTTGTGTGCCTGTATTAGAATAAACTTTAAGAGGGACCTATTAATCATGTTATGGTTTATACATTGTATCAGTATTCCCTCACGTATCATCATAATTATCACCTATGTCTGTATTTCTTTGCAGTCTTTTTGTGTAATAATATGCATATAACATACCAGCATCCGAATAAATGATTATGTTTTTATCATTTTTCGTATTTTCTAATCTAAGATTTTAAAATTCTATATTCAGAAATCGATGATGAACAAAATCCAATTTGGTGGTACATTAACTTGATGAAATTCTCTTTTATTCAATTTTATTATCACTTTGAGGTGATTTGATTTTTATTATTCTATAAACAGACTTTTGAAGATAGTTTCACATGAAACGAATGCCGAAATCAAGGAAAGCACCATGCATTAAGCAAAAGTTAAAATGGACGCCCAATGGAGAAAAGCAATATTCTTATTGTAATGTCACATGACTAATGCATTATTATCAGAGCCAATTTTCTCATTTATGATTTAACATGTACTTCTTTGAAAACCCTAAAGGTATGCTTCTGCATTCGATCATTTATTTCATAAATTTAACAGTTTATGAAAGAACCATGGAAACAGTGCATTCTTTGGGGTTTCTTTCCCGTTTGGTATTCAGCAGACAACAATATTCTTACCTAGAAAAAGAAAGTGGGTGAGGGGGAGGGGGGAGGGGGCGTGAAGGGGTTCACCACCAGAGTATAGGCGTTTCTCGTACAATGTATGATGAAGCGCAAGAGGGGCAGTAGATGTTAACGGGTTAGAATGACTGCACTCTGTTAATCCCATTCTTTGTGCCCTCGCATCTACCTAATGGATTAGTTTGGCTGTCAACACTAAATGAATAAGCCAGGTGAATGTGTTTTCTGGTAAGGCCTATAGCAGTGAACCTGGTTTCTCGGAACACCGAGCTCTAGCTGTCTCCTGAGGCTGCTAGCTGACCTGGACAAGCCATCGGGGTTCTCCCCGACGAAGGGCACCCTGGATGTGCTACCAGTATGTCCCCTGTATATTCGCAACGGCAGTACGAGGCGGCTGATTGATTGCATACGATCGATATCCTAAATACTGTGGCTTACAGATTACAACTAGGGAGGTATCACACCTTGTTAAGTATGTTTTCCACGTTAGTCTCATATCACCTATCATGATAGTGTATTTCAAGGAGATTGGAAATAGACCGACAATGTTCGACATCGAAATGGTAAGGCAATATATACAAAACAAATCTCCTTAACTTTAATAATTGATTAAACGTCAACGGAATGTATGAAAAACATCACAAGAACAATATGTTGTGTAGAAGAACACAAGGTCACCGTGGCACTTTTCTGTGATACAGCCCCGCCCCCAATCACACTCAGTGTTTAGGGTATACGCGTATGCATGTCCCCTTCCTTTGAAAGCACCCCTTTCTCCAGTGTATGAGTCAATACGGGAGGGGGGGGGGGTAGGCGGGGATACAGCATGCCAAACTGTTATACGTCACATCCTAAACTAAACGAAGGGTTAACTTTATCTCTACACCCTGCACTAGAAGAAACCCAAACCTTGAAATCAACTGCAACCCTAACCCTTAGCCTAGTGGAAACACTTTGGTATAATGATCCCGGCTTTTGACTTTCATAAGATCGTTAGGTCTTTGCTCAGTGCTGACAAGATTTTTGCCTACACTTTGTCCCTCCCGACCCTGGTGAAATACGTGCCTGGCCATGCTGAGGAAATAGTGACTGCATGGCAGAGAGAGAGAGAGAGAGAGAGGGGGGGGGGGGGGGCAGTATTAACACTGACATGGCCTTCCTTGCTACATGAGACCAAATTATTAATCATTATTATTAAGAATATATAAATAACGAATTATAGCCAAGACCAATTGTCCAGGAGCATTATGTATTGGCACTTGTCAAACAAGTCACATTATCCCCGCAAAATAAACATTTCGATGGCGTCGGCTCATATCTCACTCCTGCCGCCATAATTGAAGGGCGTTGGAAGGAACGTTCTCGTCGTGGTCTCTGTCAAGTTTTTGTGTAAGACTTGCGAACCCCTTCTACCACTAAACATATAATTCAAAGAATAAACAGAAAATCATGCTTGGTGTTCTGAAAACTACGTGATATTTCATGTTAGTGAAACAAAGTTAATCTTCCATAACAAATCAAATTTGGAAAAGCATAGCATGGGTCAATATCTGAGCAAAGCTGTCTGCGTACACACTAAGAAAAAATGGTGCAACTATGCACCTTTAGGGGTTCAACCCGATGCAACAATAGCAGCACCTTTAGGGGTTAAATACTGCACCCTTTTTAAAGGTGCAATCCTGCACCCTTTAAAAGGGTGCCAGATTGAACCTTTTAGGGGACATGTTAGTATCCTTTATGGTTCAATCCTGCACCTTTAGGGGTGCAAACCGATGCAACAATAGCAGCACATTTAGGGGTTAAATCCTGCACCCTTTAAAAGGTGCAATCCTTCTCCCATACTCGAGGAATACTCGTGATATTTGCTCGTACACAAATACATATTAAACATGCATGTTGTTTATTGGTTAGTAATCATATAATCAATGTATCTATTGCTAAAACGTGAATGTAATTGTAACATGATCAGACAAAATAATCTATTTGTTTAATGATTACCGAAGGAAAATTCAAATCATAAAATTGATGTGCATTGTCATAATTTGTTTAACAAATCATGATAAATGTATTTTTCATGTGAACACGTGTAAAGTATTCATGAATATGCATGCAATATGCAAATTTTTATTTTGCACCCTTTTTGGTCGATAGGGTTCATTTTTGTGGGAAGGGTGCAAAATCTTATTTTGCACCCTTTTTGGAACCCCTTTTCCTTCAAAAGGGTTCATTTTTATGTAAAGGGTGCAAACTCTTATTTTGCACCCTTTTTTGCACCCTTTTTTCTTAGAGTGTACGCGCATAGGTAAAAGCATAGACGTACAATATAAATAAGGGACATCTGCGCAAGCTCCGATAAGAAAAAAATACGCTTTTAATTTGTTACGACAATTAAGGTCATTTTCCTAAGCTTGAAAATATAGCATAGTTTTCCGAATACGGTCTTTTTAAAGGTGAAGTTGAGTTCTGGGTGCATTGTTGCATTGTGAAAGAAACAGGGAATCGATCAAAAAAAGGTTGATCATCTAGCATTCTAGCATATAACTTTTGGTGTGTACTACAAGGTTCTGAAATCATCAAAATGATGAGAAATTTGGCCGAGTCTTGGTAAAGTTACAAGCACTGTACACAGAAAAATGTTTATGGGACTACACAAACATGTGGCGTAAAAATCCGTCCCGATCTTTATGCTCTTACATGCCATATTTAGAATATTAAGGCATTTGAAGAGCCATGCTTTTCACTGAACGTTTTTATTCTGATGTTCTTCCACACTTGCATAAAAACAATGATAATACTCACAAATTATTTTTCACCTCTTCCCAGAACTCAACATTCTCTTTAAGAAGCAACGAGGGCACAATTAATCATGCATCGGCACAATACTGCCTGGAGTATTCTATCTCAATTAGTATCTTCCAATTGAAATTAAATCAATATAACTCTTGAATAGGTAAAATTCGAAGGCAATTAATTTTTTACAAGTGGAAATAAATATTTATGAATTGGAACAAACTGATTGAAAGAAATAATCCTCTTCATACAATTATATAATCTTTTTCGACAATTGATATTCTTACTCTTTGAACAATTTGTGATTGTTTTTGTTTACTACATGTATGGATGTGAACGGAATGCCATATAAGCAGGCATCTGTCACCTTTCGTGAGAAATTTCTAATAATGCTTTTAAAGTCCACGCCTCCTACACAATTCCAATTCGTCACTGCTTTAAAGCCATTCTGTGTTACCATAGCAATCCGTGACTGAGCGAAGTATCTTGCATGTAAAAACTTGGAGACTATAGTAGATACAATTAGTTGCAGAGGGCGATAAAACAAAATAACACCAAATGCCTAATAAACACTTGTTAAACCTATTCTTTCTAGTTTGTTCTATATCTCTTGATGTAAAAGATCCCTCTCTCTCTCCTTCTATCTCTCATTCCCAACCGCTCTCCCTATTATAACACTGTCCCTCTCTCACTCTTCACATTTTACTTTTATCTCTTTTAACCCCTAATATTTCATGATTATACTCAATCCATTTCTCAGTCTGTATCTTTATCTCACTCACTTGTCTGTTTCTCTATCTCTTCCTCTTTCTCTTTGTCGTTGCCTCTCTCACTCTCCCTCTCTCTCTTTCTTGTTGCCTCTTTCTCTCTCTATAATTATCTTTCTCTTTCTCTTTCTCGTTGCCTCTTTCTCTCTGTATCTCTCTCTCTTTCTCGTTGCCTCTCTCTTTCTCTGTCTGTCTGTCTCTCCGGACACCAACACCCATGTGTTTGCATTCATTGCATGTAAACAGCCTTGGGCATATGAGTACAACGGATGTTTCAATTTACAATCATTCACTTGCTTAAAATTTTGATTACGGAAAGACGGCAAGAAGTTCTGTATACGTCACCATTTTGAAGTGTGTTTTGTAAACATCCTCATAACTAAATCATCCTAAATCGCCAGTGGAATCCCGTACTTTACAATCGCAAATCATGTCGCCTTTAGAAAAGTAAGGACATTTTGATTACCGTCAGTAGAGTTCTGATATAGGACAGTTTGAAGACGTCATCTGTTTATCAAATCTTCCAAAATGCAACTATACTTGTTTTTTTATGTCTCGATACCTGCCCTCCCTTTGTCACTTCTCTCACTGAAATTATATGATCAAATTCGTAAATATTGTTGAATTTCTCTGAATTTTATATAAATATTCCTATATAAGAAATAGAAAGTGTCAAAGATAAATTTGTTTGCAGTTTGACTCTGATAAAAAAAATGAATAAAATTATTTGAAGGATGATGCATTATGGTTTGTATCCCGCATATTGTATTTTGGTTACTGAAATGCAATGACAGAATGTGGCAATATTTATATCTTAAGTAAATTCATAAACACCGATAATCGAAAAATGGTACACTATTTTCTGTTGAAAATGTAGACGGTCCAGCTAATGATGTCAAGGTTTTATGAAAGCTTATACTGTTTACATAATTTTTTTTTTAAAGAATCTGAATACAATATTTGATTGGGGAACAAGATAGTTAGATAAAAGGTATTGACTGTTTCAATCATCAGATTCTTCACACGAAGATGGGATATTGCCGTAAGCAAATCGTTTTATAATTATCCATTATTATGATTATCAATTTCATTACAAACTGCTCAATTTACAGACATACCTACCCTAATCACTTCTGACGTTAAATACAATCATTATAAAACCTTGAACTCATGAGCGTACATTATTTTATTGATGATGTGTAAGAAATTGTATTGTAGCACATTGTTATTCATATTTTATATATGAGCCTCTATAGTTTTTTTGTTTTACTTGTGTAGATTTGTTCTACCTTTGTTATCTATATGTTTGTATTTTTATCTTTATGTGAAATCCAACTTTAAATTTCGTCGAATAAAGAAGTATTGATAATAAAATTGTCATGTTATAACTTCTACATGTCAATATATTTATTTGTATAAGTAATTTGTATACATTAAATGAAATGGTCGACTATTCCAAAAATGTGACAGGTCAATTATTGACTTTACTCGGATTTAGGAATTTTAGGAATATATTTTCTGAAGTGGTAAGATTGGTGAAGATTAAGATTATGTACTACGGGAGAAAGGAAAAGAATGTACAGTTTCGAGATATACAAAAAATAATGAATGTGGCTTAATATATCCTTACAGTTATTTGACACAACTGTCTTCGTCACATTTGACACAATTGTCTTCGTCACAAAGAGAACACTATTTTGTTGAGTAAACTAGTGTTTTGTTCATAAATCTACACACAATATATTGTGATAGCAGTTAGTCCATATCTACTGCAGATCGCATTTTAAACGCGCTCTTGGCCAACTGTACGGGTATTCAAAAGAAGAAAACAAGAAAAAGAAAAAAAAGGCAAAACAAAAATTATCAAAAAGTCAACAAGCGGTGAAATTCTTTTTAAATGAATGACAAATACGGGCAACCCATAATTAGGAATAGGAAAGAGATTGTAATTTGTTCGATTATGATATCTTTCCAAGAGAATATCAGAAAACCCATCCAACCCAACCTAACATGGGAGAACAATTTTGTTTGAATCTTCAAATTCAAACTATTGTAGCACTATAGAAAGCATCAAGGGTTGGGGAATATTATGATAGAGCATTAAATACTAAGTAAATGGAGAAACCACATAATCTAGTGGCAGCAGCAGATAATCCTCCAAATAGTCTTTAAAGTAGATGTTTTGACAAAACTAATGGAAGCATCAAGAATATACTCTTACTTGTTAACCTCCATTTACTCTACAACTTCATTGCATTTAGGTTATTCTTAAGGTTTATCTACTTTACGAATCAGCGAATATTGTTGCCATAACAACACAAGCAGATCGTATATCTCCCCGCGGATAGAGAGCAGGCATATTAGATTGTCAAATTAAATCATCTGATCAGTTCATTAAACCAGAGGGAGTCCTCTGCCTACACAGCCATTAATGTATTTGGGAGATGATTCACTTTTTAATCCACTAAAAGGTCTGATAAAGAAAAAAAAGGTAGCCTTGTAAATTCATCTTAAGCTGTTGCTGTCGACGAGAATATTCGACTGCGAGACGAAAGAGCTTGTTGCGTGGGATTTTAAGGTATGAAATAGAGGAAGGCTTGTGCAGCGCAGCAACACAAATTTACCATGCTTGATTTAATTACGCAGCCAGGAAGAAAAAAAAGCGCAGTTTTTGCGTGTTTCCCAATGTATTTCATGTTTTTCAGCTTCCTAATCCATCTTGTTTTAACTTGTAATTCGTTGAGAACCAGATCCGCCTCAAAAGGAAAGCTGGAGGTGGAAAATAATTCGGAAAAATCCATTTATTGCCATGACGACAGCAGAGAGTATTATTTGTCATAAAGTGAGTGATTAGGTGCATGACTGAAGCAGAGGTGTTTATTTGGTCGTCTGATGGTGAATAGATTGGATTAAGGCTTATTATTCGCGCTATTTCTAATCATCCGTGCGACCATCTTCAGAGAGCTGCTTTTATGTCGATCCCGATGATTCCACTCTGACTACAGACCGTCTCTAAAAATGACATCCTCATCTCTTTTATGTGTGTTCCTGCTTTTCTTGGGCAATAATAATATATATATATATATATATATATATATATATATATATACATATACATGAATAATATATTTCCTTATTTCCAATCCCCTTTTTCCTTGTTAGCCTTTGTATATTATTTCATTCTAAACATTCCCTGGTAGCATTCCCTCGGAACTATATTCACGATATATGAAGTCATAAGTTTGTTATCCATTGAAAGATATTATGCAAAGCAATAAAGCAATATACTGTATATGTATATCAATATAACTTACTGTTTTCCATTTTCCTATTTAATTCAAACTGTCATAAATTTGTTTTTCTGAACTTGTCTTTTTTCCTTCAAACTGATTCATATCATGGCTCAATTTCACTGTAATCAGGAACTTCTTTTTCCTTAAACAAAAAGTTATCACCCAAATTGCACTAATAACAACTTTTTCTGTTATTGGACAAATCCCAGGACACACTCAGAAAGTTTATTCATTAAAAAGAGCACGAGAACCATGGAGTAAAAAAATGGAATTACAATGGAGTAATACTTCGATCACGGGAAGTCCTTGACACACCGTTTCGACATCAAAGAACCTTGCCAACATCCAAAGTCTTTCATCTGAACGCCAAAGGCTTTTGACTTCTGCTTGACATTAGAACGTACTTCTTCTGCAACAAATGGGACATAATGATGATTACATGCTTGTCTACCGTAAACACAGCGCTGTCGGGTCATTTGGGAAATTGTGGTGGAGTAAAACCTTGGAATAGTTCATAACGTCGGTAATTATTAACATGAGTCAGTCGTAATCTGAAAGGTTAATGACTAGTATTACATGTCACTGACCGCTATTAGCCTAAATGATTATGTTCTAATTATGATCATGATTACAGTAGGATTCATGAAGTTAAGAGAAAGAGGAAAAAGGTAGGGTATGATAACTTCGCACTGAAATAGAAAGCGTCGTGTGCCCGGCAGAAGGGCGTAAACGCCTGTGCGCACGAAAAACCGGGATTCGAGAAAATCGCGTTTGAAGATTATGCTCCTTTTTGCACGACACATTCCTCAAGTAATTACTGTCCAAAAGTTTTCTAAATTTAACCAAATGATATCATATCTATTCAAGAATTATCGACCTAAATATTATAAGAAATGGTGCTAAACTTTTAAAGATATAAGCACTTTTTCCGTTCACGCCCTTCTGCTGGGAACAAATTTACGCTAAAGCGGTGTTTTTCTTCCCGGCAGAAGGGCGTAAACGGTGTTACGCCCTTCTGCCGGGAAGGAAAACAACAGTTTAGCGTAAATTTGTTCCCAGCAGAAGGGCGTGAACGCGCTCAGCGCGTAGTAATGCAATGGAAGAAATGAACAATACTTAGAATTATTGATAAATTAGACTAAAAACTAAGATTATGATAAAGTAGCTTTAGATAAAATATGTTGGATTTTATTCTTCAAAATCTGCATGTCATTCGGTACCATAGATCAATGTGAATGCGAACAGAAATAGATGCGACCTTTTTTAAATCTTGTCAATTTGCTCTTTTTTTACTGTGAGCGTTTAATTCGGTATTTTGAACACTGAATAAAATTACTAGAGCAATAGGATCCATTCGTAGAGTTAATTACAGCATATCTCACACATTGACTATTGCTGTATTATGGAGATCACGTTCTTAAATAGTTAACGATCGATTACAACGATTTCAAAAAAAAGTTTGTTAAGAACGATATTCATTCAATCTGTCTAATAGAACAACGGTTAGACCATTTTTTATTGAGTTTAAAGTGGCAAACAACTGAAGAAAGAATAAAGTATCAATTTTGCTTTATAGTTTTAAAAATATTGAATAGCTAAACACCCGAATATCTCGATCGTTTTTTATTAATAAGGCAATGATATATACCACCAGGTATGCAAAGAATAGTAAATTAGTTGTTCCCCAAGTATTTATCGAATATCGTAAGGTCCATATCTTTTCAACAAACTTCCTTTAAATATTCAATCAAGTAGTTAATTGCCTCTATTTAAAGTATGTTGCCGATCGTTATTTCTTATTGTGTCTCTTCATGGGGGGGGGGGGGGGGGGAGGGGGCTGACTGGTTTAAACCTCCCATACGTTTTTTTTCTTCTTTTTCTTCCTTAATATTTAGTTGTTGTTGTTTTGTCTTTGTTCCCAACTCTAGTATTCATTTGTTTTTGTGCTAGATTCACAAAAAAGATAATGGATAAATAAATGTTGTAATGTATTCGTTTAGAGTATCCATTAATTTGTTTAATTATTATACTATTATGTAGTTCCGTGTTAAATTTGTGTTTTGTAATAAATGTGATGTTATTTTATGTACCTGTTTATGTAGGGCTTCCTTGGAAAGCAGGCTATTATGCTGCATAGGAGGGCTGGGAGTGTATCTCATTTGAGCTTGATATATTAGATTCGAGTGGTCTTTATTTTTAATTAAAATTATAATCATGATTATTATAATTCTTTATTAGTAATAATAATGTTTTATTAGTAATACTAATGTTATATCACTATCATCATCCTCATCGTCAGAAACATAATTATCACATTATCATCATTATCATCAGGCATATATACACAAATGAAGTACAAAAATGACACAAACATGCAATCTCTATTGTTTTTAAAGAAATTGGATATGAATAACTTGCATATTATTTACTTTATTACTTTTTTTATTCTGGAAAATAGGCCAATCACACAATGTCAACCAATAACCTGAAGCAAATGTCTTATTTTCAAATATTATATCAAAGCAATTTATCATCTATTTTAATCATTGTCTATTGTTAGATCTGCATTGTGGATTGCATTATTAAATCATTAATTAACACTATTCTATTTTTTCCATTTCTCATTTTCAACTCTTTATTTTCTTTAAAATGAACAAATGAAGTAAAGAAATTCTGTAAATCCATTCATTTTAACATTATGATAACTCTTTTCTGTAATGTTTCTGCTCTTATTTACAATTCGTTTTCACCTCATGCTTATGGATCACAGTCACCTCATATTCACAAATCAATCTCTCCTAATTTGTCAGGAAAATGTACATGCAAATAGTGTTAGCTTTTAGACGAGTCAACAGGTGAAACCGTAAAGACAGAAGGAAAATCCTGTTAAATATGCACAAAATGCAAATTTACAAGTCTTGCATAGTCCTTCGTTTATGGAAAGGAACATAACCGGTATGATATTTTCTCATTAGTAAATAGCTCTGACAATTACAATTTTAGATCTTGAGCAAATGTAGATTCAAGGCATGAAACAAACACTCGGTTCTCAAGGTAGCACTTTTATGAGCTGGATATATTGTTAATGATTTCATAAACACTGAGCTCAATATCCTGGTGTCTCCTAGAATATTTCTACAATACCTTTACATCAACCAGATATGTTTTGTCTCTTTAAACAAATCTTACAAGACTTCCTTCGCTCTTGAAAACAAAGAGAGAAAACATGTACCCAGTTCTCCACAATTATTGATTATCATACATGCATTTCTGCAGAATGGGAAATATACGGAAGACATTTAAGAAATTTGTCTTCTGTGAATTGAATGACTATTCTTTCATGAGATATTTATACTTCCGCCTGTTAACATTTCACGAATATTTATAATTCCTCTTCTATTTCATTAACAAAAATTAACTCGTACAATAGACAACCTAATCATAAGATACTATCAACTTCAGATTTATATTTCAGTAAATATTACTCAAATAAATAATTACGATTCTAAATAATTCACAAGCAACTTGTCAACAAATATATTTCATGAACCTGATTATTACATATTGTACAGTAAAAGTGTGGACTTGTCAAATTATCAATCTTACTCATGAATTTGCACGGTAGTTCAGGTAAAAAAAGAGAAGGGGAAGTTGTATTTCCTCTGAACATGACTTCAAAAATTTACTGTAAAGAAAGCAAACAGCTACACTCCCAGGAAACATCTAATTATGTAGCAGTACCAATAGCAACAATACCAGCTTCCAAAACCTTCACACATGTAGTTCTCTAGAGGTAATATATATTTTAGGCCGAATGATCGAAACCTTTATTGAGGAATTTCTTTTTATCCCTGTTGCCTCCGACAGGACTTAACGATACACACTCCCGTCTATACATGTACTTAGGACTCAGTCCTTTCACATATTATTCTGGGGTATTTGTACAACATTCAGGTAAAATCACCAATTCATATCACATTTGCATCTCTTGAAAGCATGTGCAGACTGTGCCAAGTTAAAGTATTAAATATGATCAAGGTGAAAGTTCAAAGGTCAATGGACTCTCCATTAAACCACTATGTTCTGTCAATAATTAACTACAACTTTGAGGTAGTATAACCATATTCGTACTACTTGAATATCTTTTGAATGCCCTTTTCAAGTAGGAATATAATGGATGAAAGGTTAAAGATAATTGATCTCGCCCTTAAAACGAGCATTTTATACTATTAGCCTACAAGAATCCTGTCATGGATCACCTATCTTGCTTCCATCAAGTGCATTTCCATTTCACAACTGGTAGGCACAGATCTGTTTAATCATCTGGACATTCTACTGCCATTTCCCAGGCTGAGCAGCCCTTTATCCTTGCCTCGCTCTTCTGTAAAAAAACCCACAAAAGACACATGGTATACGTAAAACAGTTAGCACGCATCTAATTTTGACAGTCTATAACTGACTTGTACAGTGTACTAATCTTTCTTTACAATCTATCATTACATCCATTTTTACTGTATGCATATCCAAGTGATTATAATTAGCCTTTTTCAGTACGTACATTCTAAATGTTCTTCAGATAATTTCATTTATATCTGACATCTAACATTCATTTAATATTTTACCTGATGCTCAAAGTCGAGGTAACAACTTACCCAGTAGTGATATCTAGGCCCTGTCTTACAAAGAGTTGCAATTGATCCAAATCAATCGTAAGTCCTCTAATCAATCGCAAGTTTGCAATCTCTAATGTACATAGTTGCGATTGAGGTCAATCACAAATAAATTGCGATTAATATCAACTCTTTGTAAGACAGGGCCCAGATGGGCACATTAATTCTAAATACCAGTACATTTTGTGTTAATACTACAAAATACAATACCAGATTTATACATTTAATTATTTTCTCAATCTTTCATGAATACTGCTTATGTGTTCATTAAAACAAATTGTATCATTCAGAAATTTGTATTTAGCTCAAACTTTCACTGAAATGTTCCTCTTATTTTTCTGCTTCTATTAAAACCAACTTAACATCAGGGTGGACTTCCCCTTTATGATATTTTCATGTTCATGTTAAACACATATTCCCCTTTAATGGTTTATTTCAAGAAACAAAGAAAACATTATTTTCCTCATCAAACGTAACAGCAGCATTTTACATCACTGCTCTGATGGTTATTTTTTATCTTATTTGTGGCTTTAAAGAATAGAAATAGAAATAACATGTGTACCTCGTCATAATCAAGCTCCATTGGCTCCTCGTTGCAAAGATGAGATTATGTGACAATGGTAACAGCAGGGTAATGCTGAGATGAGCTGCCAGGAGAAACTGCTCTGCTGGTGTTAACCTATCGAACCAAACATACATTAGATATTTATATCATAAGTCTCAATAATCCCTGTGATATGTAATTTCTGTTTTTCCCTTTTAATCTCTATGTTATGACATTAAATAGGTTACTGTGGATAAAGAAATAAAAAAGTTAACAAATAAAAAAGTAAGTTTATACAGCTGATTACATTTTTAAGACAAGTGAATCATTTTGTTCAAATTTTGAGATTGCAAAGATTCAAAATTACCAGAAATCCATCTATATTGATGAGGGTGTCACTGGGAACTCCGGTGATGTTCATCTTCAGGGAAGTGTTGGGCTAGGAGTACTTGCAACATCTGAATACAGTGATAGCTGGCTGATCTGGAAAAAAGAAATAAAAACACAACGTATTACAAATATAATCAGTGTTTTCAAAAATTGTCATTGTTTATTTGTGTGTTCTTTTTTTTCTGGAATAGTAAGAGGGTTTTGTTCTATCAGAATAAAGGAATAAAATATAACACCTATTGAACATATAAAACTCATTTTTCAGCATATTAATCATTTACAAAGTCACATCTGGGGACTAAATAGATGTTTTTTGTTTGTTTTAATACCAATCTTTAACAAAAATTAAAGAAATTACCTGCTCCTTTCCATTTCCTCCTCCTCATCATCATCAGAGGTGGAAGTGGCAGCACTGTCATTAATAGTCAACACAACCCCATGCCATGTCACCTTCCCCTTGGCATGCTGACTTGAGTTCCCATCTTTGGTCTTGAATTGATCATTGGACTTTATTTCTCCAATGACAACCACATTTTGCTCCCATCTTCCCATTCGACAAGAATGTCACTTGTTAGGTCCATATTGATCTGTGAGACAAATTTTAAATATAGCTTTAATTAGAATATGGCTGGAAATGCTATAATCTAAACCTAGGCAAACCTGAGAACATAATTTAGGGAATGAATATCAAATATCTGTATAACATATATATGTATCATCGTATGAAAAAGACATTGTCATCATATTCTGAAATATGGTACAATACACATTTCAAAAATTATTTATGGATTTGGGTTAACAAAATTGATATTAGATTTAGTAGATCTAGAGGTCTACATAATTTTTTTTCCTCATTTCTTGGTCCTGATTGCGAACTGGATCCCCCTCACAGAATGCGCATATTCTTATGTCGAGAAGTATTATGTTTTCCTGTATGCTTGACTGTGCCTGTTGTAAATCATACTGTACGGTAATACATGTACAATGATGTGACGCTAGTAAAGATTTCATTACTGTGTCTTGTTTTGACTCGATTGAGATCACTCACTTTAATATTCACTTACAGTTACATCAGTAGTAGCAGGCACTGGTACTATTGGTCACTGTCATGTCTATGATTATGTTTGGATTCATTTATGAAATGAAATGTCCTGGGATATTTCCATTTGAGCTAGTAGTTAGTTAGTTATTCGATAGACTTGGGGCTTTCCACTGCTACACGGCATGAGGTCTAACTAACTGTAATGAGTTTCACTCACAAATCATAGGTCTATGTGAATTGTGTTCTATTTTAAATTTAATGAAACAACTTTCCCGAGAATTCAAAGAAATGCACAATATTAATTTATCCAGAGACTAGTTCACATATGAATCGTTTAAGTTTGGTCCCAGACGTAAACAATCATATCTGCTAGATACACGACCGACAATAACTCAACACACACAAACACATACACGACAGACACAAACAAAAAACAAACAAAAAAGTGAACTAGTGGGACCGATCTAACAAAATCGGTACAATCAGTCAGATATATTAGCTGATTCTCAACATTATGCCCACATTCAATCCACATAATGTAATAGTAACATTTTTTTGTCTCAAAATGATGACAAATTTAACTTTTTTCTTGGTTTTTAAAACAAATAATTGCAAATACTTACCAAATTCGGGAGTCACAGCAGATTACAAAAGTCCAATGGCGACCGCCCGCCGCGTATAAATTACGTCACGCGCGCGTTCACGACCTTCTGCTGGGAAGACTTTTGATATTTGGCTGCCTACGCCATTTTCATATTGGTGTATTACGTAACAATTACGTAATTATATGAATTAAAAAGCACACCATTCGAAAGGTCTTGAGAAGATCTACACATTTTTACCGAAATTTGAAAATCAAAAATTTCCCCAAATTTTGAGTTAACGCCCTTCTGCCGGGCACACGACGATTAAGATTCTATGTGCATGCATGTGTGTGTGAACGAGAGAGGGAGAGAGAGAAATGGAAAGAGAGAGAGAGAGAGAGATGAGAGAGAGACAGAGGGAGAGAGAGAGAGAGAGAGAGAGAGAGAGATAGAGAGGAAAAAAACATATGCGGGAGAAAAAAGGCTTTATGAAGAGTATAGGCGGAACAAAGCCAGAGACAAAAGCATCGGACAAAGTGGATGACATTAAAAAAACACCATGAAGAGTGAAAGTACAACTATTTCATGATAAAGATATATAGATAGAAAGAGAAGGAAAGAGACATGCTCTAAAGAGGGAAGAAAAAAAAAACGAGTTACTAATGTCAATTGCCAAAGGCTTTTCTCATACAAAATCAGAATCGATCAAAAATGACAAAATCTCTTCTTTGACGTTGTCACATATGGAGATTAATGTTATATTTTATGTATAAAAGTAATACCCTTAAATGGAAAATGACATGAGGCGGTGATACCCTACTCAAATCTAAATAACTAAATAAAATTAAAAACAAACTGTCAAACTAGGCTCCACCTCTATGGCCCGAATTCACAAAGGAGGTTTGTCGACAAACCTTGGTTTTCGTACGTCATATGACGCGTTTTTACGCGTTTTTTACAAACCTGGTTTGTAAAAAACAAAAGGAGGTTTGGCGAAACAAAAGGAGCTTTGTCGACAAACCTCCTTTGTGAATTCGGACCTTTAAGTCTTATACACATTACCAGATATTGGCCAATCACTAAACGGACATATCCTTGTTTAATGATTTTAGTTTTGTGACTCGTTCACACAATGTACCCTACTAAACAGTGTTACAGTAATGCAAACGTTTATTTATTATCGAAGGTATTTTCGGTAACAATGATACAGCAAGCAAAGGGCGAAAGTATAGTACTATTATTGTTCATGGATTCCTATTTTCCACATTATGTCGACTGCAATTCTTCTATCAGGATAAACGAGTACTAAGCTTTCATTTCCAAGGGTATAAGTGGAAATAAAAAGTTTTTACGATTCTGACGATCAAGATGTGCCAACATAATATTTTAAAGATAATATGTTCAGTCTATTTTCTGCATCCACACATCAATAAATATCTTGCGTTCCACATATCTTAAAGCTTCTGATATTATAGTATTGTAACAATAATTACTTAACTTTGTGCAAGTCTTTCAAGCATAATTATTATTCATTAATTCTAACCCGCACATCGGTCTATATTAAGAAATTTAATTTTAATTGGAGAGTTGGATAGCGGTTTTCTTAACAGTAGTGATATGATATTTACTCGTCGTCATTTGCTTAAGACTTACCCATATGAGCTGACTTGTAATGAGCGTCTGGCAAGTTTAGCAACTAGAAACAAAAACCATGATAAGAAGCTAATGATTTAGGAAATCCAATAACTACGATTCAGATTTCATGAATAAGTTATACGATTCTAGTTGACCCAGATTAAAGAAAAGTTCGCCAGGAGCTCTTTACAAACAAGATCTTTCGTAGATGTGAACTTACCTCTACTAAATAATAATGTATAATTACTGAACAGTAAATAGCTGGTGATCTAGTTAGTATTGTGTTTAATTTGAGGTTCCTAACCACACTCAAAACCGTTTATAAAGGCCACTTAAGAAAAGTGAAAAATCTCAAAAACGCTCTCTGCATACGTGATCTACCGTAGATATGAAATTATTGATATCATTATGACCTACGTATAATAAATTCAAATGATTCAGTTGGTGTTGTGTTTGCTTTTCGGTTCTTAACTACAGTCGAACCTGCATATAAAGACCATCAAAGAAAAGAAAAGTTTGCCAAGAGTTCTGTCAAAGAAACACAGAGGCTGTAGATTTTGTAGACAGGTGCTCTTTTCAGACACGTATGCAACAAATTTTTGTTACAAAAAGGAAACAATATGAATGACCATTTAATATGGACAAGTTTCCTAGTATAAAGATTGCTTTTGAGGCAGAATTAATTATGCATATAGTATTCTGATTTGAAAAGAAGGCCTTACCTATGATACTTGTAATTAATTTTTTACTTAGAATTAAATGTACCGATACAAATCCGAATATATACACGTTTGTTCTCAAGTATCATTACGAGGAAAGCTGAAATAAAAATAATATACATATGAACGGGAAACAAACAATGAACATAAAGAGTGCTACTGTACAGGGGGAAGAAAACAGGAGAATAAACGAGAGATAGAGAGAGAGAGAGGGAGGGAGGGGGGTGGGGTGAACGTCAGAAACTGAAAAATAAGGGATGAGAGAAAAGTGATTCGAGATATGAAAGAAATGAGAACGAGAGAGGACGAGGAAACTAGCTTCGACATCGACAAACAACTTTTTCCAACGTTACCATGACAAATACAATGGTAGTACCCAATTTCCAGCTACTAGTAAGAACATTATTTCCCTACCCCAAAACTATGCTCAATCGTTGGTCTCAGCTTGCTATATAAAAACTGGGTTTCTGACGGAATTAGGGAACTCAGGAAACTAGAGGGCATAACAACAAACGATTGTAATTACTTGATCAATTACTGGGGCTCAACCTCGTTAACTCGTCGGCTTCAAACGACCCAGATGTGGTTTACGGAATTTCCGCTCCTTTTGTTTTCGCCATGCGGCTGGGACGGGTTTCCGTGGAAATCTTTAAACGTCGAGGTAACGATGGTTTATTAGTGCGTCACTATTGAACAGCACTATCGAACGGTATGAGATGAATAAACGCGTGATTGTTCATCAACTACGAATCGGGGAATTGGAAATCTGTGTTACTGATTACTTTATTTGTAATTAACGATGGGAAAATTTTAGCCACGCGTAACTTCTATTCAAAGCGACAATATAGAAAATAATTACATGATCAACGGGTATGCGTATTATGATCGGATGAATGCAAAAACATAACCACATTTGCAATGGCGATGTTTGTAACTAAAAACAAAAAGCAAAAACAAGAAGGTATAGAAGAGATGCTTCACACATAGTCATCTTCTAGATACTGCATGTAAACGTACAACCTGTGCTCTATTGTACGAACGATTACCATAGTAGCCCAGTGTTTTTTTTTTCTTCGTGACATGTGATAGGAAAAAGTGCAGGAAAAAAAGTACATTATAACAATGCTCACAGGTGAACAGGATGGATGAAGTTACCAATACTCACCTGTTATATATCAAAGAAAGCTTTGATATTGTTTTGTTATGTTGAATTGCTTTGTATAAAGAGTTTTCTCTCCTCCCGGGTTCACTTCATAAACATTACATTAATGAAACAATGTTACCAAACTTCTCTTGCTAATGGCACATTGCTAATGGCACATCTTCATTGTTTTATTTTTCCAGCGGGACCGTTTTATTATGTCTTTAAGTGTAACACTGTGTATATAATGCAGCGATCGATCGTTTTCTGGAAGGGAACCTGGAATTATTCATGAAAAGAAGTAATAATGGAATGATCATCTTTTAATATCACAGCATGCAGATCTCTAGCATTCAGCAAACTAAGGGAAAGCCCCCAATTTTTACTCAATGAAAAAGGGAGATTGATGCTCCTGATGATTCTCTGATTGATCGTGTATCTTGCGGCATGGATGAGATTATTCCAAAGTGAAAATGAAGAAGAGACATTATTCATTACTCTTCCTAAATTCGAAAGAACAGAAACAAGGAAAAACTATCTTTAAACATACTTAGGAGAAACAGACATAGACACTAAACATGGATACATGATATGATATTATATTAAAAATATAGGAGAGGTATTATCCATGATTTTTCCTATTTTTCGAGGGGAGAAGAACAAGTAAAGACTGAATTTAATCATAAATAGGGGATTGGCATAGAGGCTATACATAAATCCACGATTACTTGCGGCATGCATGCATGTATGATGTTTCCCCGACATGATAATCTAGGAGACACATTATTCATGACTCTTCCTATTTTCAAGAGAACAGGAAAGAAATAATTCTGTTTAGACGTGCAGAGGAGAAACAGACGCAGACGATTTACATGCAAATCAGTATCATGATTATCATTAAAATGACATTAGTTATATCCCGAAGTTATAGTGAAAAAGAGACATTATTCATGATTCTACCTATATTCAAGAGATCAGGATCAAGAGAAGAATATCTTTTATGCATACGACGGACTATACATGAAGACACTATTCGTGTTATCATAATTCACTTGCGGCATGTATGAGATGATCCCATTAGTGATTATAAAGGAGAGTCATTATTCATGTTATCTTCTTAGAACAAAAGCAAAAGAGGACTATCATTCGACATACAGAAGGGAGACATAATGATAATTAATGTATTGATAATAGTTATGATTAATATGCCAACTATGATGATAGCAAATATTAAAGTTTCAATAGTAAAACAACAATCATCATAACATTTCTATTAATGGTTTCATCATTATTATTGTTAAAATTATTTTTGAAATAAATGTCTTTTTCCTAGTCACTAATACAAAAACACACACTTTGGTCTCAATGAGATGGTTTGTGCCATTTACAGAGTTTAATTTCAATCCTAACAGTCGGGTAAAACATGTTCTCTAGCACAGGCTAACTTCATTTGACCTCTTTAAAAGCATCCAAAGAGGGACCTCGACATCGAAAGGTTTTACAGTGTTGGGTAAGGCATTGGTTTAGTACAGGGCTACATGCTTTAATAGCAACTAAGTACTATGCTGTATAGACATACCGCCTTTAAATATGAATTAACATTTTCGACACCAACGACTTTTTTGTTTTTGTTTACTTGTTGTTTAGAAAAGCATGGCCAGCAGCATGGGTTGAAATGGCTAGTTTACAAAAAAGTGGTTATAAACAACAAACATAGTACATTATGAAAAAGGAATGCATGAACGTATATTATAAACAGAAATGCTTCAGACAAATTTGATCATATCAGATCAAGCTATTTCAAATATTAAAGTAAGTAGGAAAAAAATGATAACGTGAATGAATGATTTCAATTCAAGGGTGTAAAGTGAAAGTGAATTGCTCCGCATCACAGAGATCAAGTCAGGGTATACAATCGGATCTATACATCCGCTTCTACCTAATGTACCCTGGGCCACGGCGGAACGGAAATACATTTCCCTTCACCCTGACAAAATTAATTTCCTGAATTTTGCTTCTACCCCTCAACCAATATCATTGGTTTATCCCCGAAACGTGGGATAGATAGAGGGAGGACGAAACGAGAACACGCCTGAAGAATATTCCTTTAAAAGGGCAGAGATTAAAAGGGTAAAATATGAATTGAAAATTGTAAGGAGATAGACACAGCAAAGAATTTAAAGGGGGAAACGCTATATTCTTTTTATCAGATATTTAAAGGTAATACAAATTTTTGGTATGGGGTCATGAATTTGGTTCAAATTAACATATTGGAAGCATATGCGATCCTATAATATTCAGTGATCGTTGTCGCGGTCGAAATCGATTCTAAAGTTATGAAATTGTAAATAATAAACTCATATGTTGTATAACTCACTCTCAAGGTCCAGATATTAATTAAGCTATAAATTCTTGACTAAAATCGACCGATTAGCTATTCCCGTTTGGAAATTATATATCACAACTACATATTCTGAGATGTTCATGGTCGCAGCTACCATTGTACGGCCGTAGGCGCTATTTAATATTTATCAAAATTTACTGGGAGCACCGGTAAATTTTTCCCGAAAGCAGAAGTGTTTTAGGGGCTAATTTTTCTGGTGCTTATAATACCTCCACAGGGGCATCCAAATATATCAAAATTTTAAAGAATCACTATCCACCAAATTTTCAGAATTTCCCAAAACTTTGTATTACTACTAATTACATATTTACCAATAATTTGGTAGTGCTTATGGTGAGCAAATGAATGCATTGCTTATTTCGCCTTCAAATGCCCGTAACGTTGAATTGAATGTTTCTGTAATGTTTTGAACATTTTCAGTTAGAAATACCATAACATTTATCTTTAATTTATTTTATACCTTTTCGAAAACCTGCACAAAATTAATGACGCCTTCTTATCCGATATTTCGATTCACAACACAAATTATTTTCAAAGATAATTAAACAAAAGATATAACAGTATCATGCATTTGGCGCTAATTGAACCCTCCCCCCCCCCCCCCCCAGCCAGTTTGCTCTTTTACCCTAATGAAGACATTAGGGCTACGCGGCGATAAATAACAAAAACATTTCGTCGATTAAATTAATCTTCATAACCGACTACACGACATTTCTATTAAAAACAAACGAACTCATGCTCTAAGCGAAAACACGCTCTTACATGTACTAGCTGTTTGAATATTGGAATTTTCCCGAAACAATTTAATGAGCGTTTCTACTGGCTGTAAATGTATATAGTCATAATTATCTACACTCTGCTTGATGTTTAATTCTGGCACGCAACCAAGTGGTAAAATCGCAACATGTAGCTCAGCAAAGACCGGAAACCGTTCGCAAGGGGAATAATACACGACTGTCATATCTCATTTTTGTTGACGCGCGAATAATGATTTCTAAATGCGCGCAAGAGCAACTCTTTATTACTTGCTAAATGCCCCGTGGCTTGTTCGATATCATGTGTATTCGTTCCGTGAGGTGGTTGAGTTATTCGGCTGTGAATATGTATTCATTTTGATAGGAGCGTGCAGTTATTTTTAAATACGAAATCAAGTCATGGGAAGTGTTTCTTTTCACTTCTTTCCAAATTTCATGATAATCCCCACTAAAATTCCATAGTATGTTACAAAATGTTAAAGGTATGGCAAGATAATGAGAGAAGAGGGAAAGCGAAATGAAGTTTTTCAAACACACACACGCGCGCACCCACACGCACACAAACACACACGCACACACACACGCACACGCACGCACGCACACAAACATATCTTGAATGAAGTTTTTTTTTGTTTAACCTGACATACATGTATTACATTATGATATGAAATAAACTTGAACTACATGTCCTTCTTGCAAGGTCTGGCCTTTATCATATACAGATTTTTGAGATTAGCTTTGCGACTATGTGATATAACAACATTATAAAAAGCAAAACATTTATAAAGCTATACAGACAATTGAAATAAAACAAACTAAACCCTTGAAGCTCCAAATAATGATTTGCGGAAATGCATTATGACTAATGACTGATTTGTTTCAAAGGCAATGGTCAATGTTATTATTATAATTTGCTACCATATTCCATGCCCTTATTAACAAAGGTGAGCCCAAACTAGAACAAAAGGAACTACAAACAGAAACATAATAGAGAGAAGAGATTATACATATCAAAGGGTAAGGAATGAGAAGTTAGTCGTGTAAATGTATGAACTGTCGTCGGTATAGAGTAAAGACATTTGACATTTGAATGGATAGACAGTGTGTTTATTAATTCAATGTAATTTGAGGTATAAGTGTACATCATTACCGACATGACTTACACAAAATACATCGGGGAAAAAAAGAAGAATATTCAGAATCAATATGTTACCTTTCAACCTTATACACACACTCATAAGATGTTAACGTAATAAGAAGAAGGAGCCATTTAGGCGAGGCTCTCTGAATACCCTGGATAATATTTGTTCTTTTAATCCCTGGTCCCTGCCCTGTGGAGACATCTTACCTGGCTGAGCTTCCTGATAACCATTTTAATGCATTTATCCTCGCAAATGCACTATTTCACGCTTCGCATTTCCCCTTGTAAGAGGAAATATCAAGCAAAAGCTAGGAATCAAGTTACTTTGGAACAATGCGAAGACACAAGGAATATGATATGCGAAGGAGAAAGGTCTTTCTCACTGGTAGAAGGAAAGCTTCGCCAGAAGGAATCTGTTTATTTAAGCGAGAAAAACATGAACACGTAGTCGGTGTCCCATAACTGGCTCGTCTCCAAATCTCGGTCTTTTCTAACTGCTTTTACAAATGTACTGGAGATAGAGACATAGTGAATGATTTTTTTAACGGAATTTCTAATAACCCAATTCATGTTCCGAAAAAGAAAAAGATTGTTGAAGTCAGACTTATAGACACCGTTCATATTAAAAAAAAAAAAATATCACATTTCCAAATTCATGTCATCTGTTACACTCATTTGTTTTGTGTCATTGAAGTCAAATATGCAAATAGGTGAGCACCATATTATTTGCTTGGAATCATAATGATTGATTCATTTTGATAGATTACGTAGAATTATGTAAATCAGTGAAATTGGGGATTGTTTTTCTTCCAATTTCGAAAAAAAGTTCAAAGTGGGAAAAATAGGTGGTTTAACCATGTTAACGTTTCAAATTCTCCATTAAAAAAACCCACCTCCAACCAGTTTTAAGAAACATGATTTTCATAAAATCAAGCAATCACTGCCACTAGGAAAGCACCGTGCTACACTTTTGGACTTGCCCCTGTAATATGACTGTAAATATCAACCTACATAGTTGGGTAAGAAGATTGAACACTAAATGCCAAGCTTATACCTTCTTTCAGCTAATTCGAGTGAGCTAGCCTCAGACCATAAAGTCAGACTGACTACATTTGTATATACTCGGAATCAAATGAAGCGATCAGACAATTTGAAAGGGATGTGTTTTTCTTCCATACCTGTCAAAACATCCCAAGGCAGCGCCCATCAGTCCTCTATCCTGGCTTGATAATAGATTTTGAAAGATCTTCATTGGATTTTTCAAAACACATTCATTTTTGGTCGCTGATGTAGGAGGTTTTGCTTCTATTATTTCCTAAAAAACAATTTGTTTGGCGAAATACAGAGATGAATGGCTAAGATATCTATCTCATTTTCTCTTAATATAGAACATAATTTTTTACGTAATTTGTATTAAATGCTAAACAAAAGGAATTGATATGTTTGATTGCTGTGAGCGGAGCTTTCAATAATAAACATATATCGGGTTATCATCCAGTATCGGGTTAAAACGACCTTTGCATGCAATTGAACATTCAGATGTAGACACAACTGTTTCCTATATCCTTGAAATAGATATGAAACACTTCTGTTTATTGCAAAGAATAACTCTTAGGGCATATCAAAGGAGGCCACGTCCGGATTTTCTCCCCCGCACTATTTCCGAACTAAACATAAAACCAAACCTAAAACACAGGACAATCAAACAAACAAACCAAGAATTTACCTCAGAAAAAAGAAAATGTGGATGATTTTGAAGGAAAAGTCAACTGTACAATGATGTTGGCTTTGAACAAAATTGTTTAGTGAGTTGCTATCAAATCAACTTCATAGGATACATATAACAAATATTCAAGATCTCTAGTCTTTCACAATGGTGGCTTCTTCGTGAAGGGAATAACGAAGTTACCAGTTTTTTAATACATTACTTAGTTATTTTTTAACACCGAAATCAATTTTAGAGCATTAGAAAGAAAGTTTGAGCTTTTATATTGGCAAGCATTAATGTTGCTGCTCACTGACTTTTGCAATAGATTTAGAGCTCTGCTGGCTTGATTTTACGATACAGGCGGTTATTTCCCACAACTAACACTATAAAGCACCAAGTTGTCAAGTTTGCTGGTCCCGAACAAGTTTGTACTAAACGATGGCGTGGTGATCACACCAGCGCCAAACACTGAATATACCTCGCTCCAGCTCGTTACTTAAATGATATCGCGGTGAACCTCAGGGGCAGGCTCTGTTTGTTGGAATCGGTAACCCAGACAACGAGCGAATATGACGTTAGCACCTCGGTGCTCTATACGTAACCTTAAAAGTATAAATTCAGTCCTTTTAAAAATCCCTCACTCAGTTATATCTTTGATGATACAAAGCCCGGAGCAAATGTCACAGAAGCGAAGGTAGGGTTACAATATCGTCGTGTCAGGTGGAGCTGGATCCTTTGTAAATTGAGCGGTTACCCATACAACATGCATTCATCCCCGAATCGGAATCCGGACTTCACTTTTGAGATTCGAGACGGAAACCCATGATGAATGAATGAATAAACTAAACTCTAGAGTCCTGTCTATCCTCGAAACAGGTGGAATCCTAACATTTTAACAAGTCAGATTGAATCATTAGCAATCAGTAAGAACCGGAATTTACGACTTCCGTTACAAATATATCATGGCATCCTTCCTGTATATTCCTGTTTTTATTCCAACCCCATCATTCGGTCTCATGTTTTATTTCAGATTCCATGTATTATGTATGTACACTGTCGCTCATAATAGTTGGAATATTTTTTTTTACCTCAATTTATGGAGTTATTTTGACAATGATTTATTCCTAATAGTTCTAGATAAAAGTATACATTCTCAGATTTTATTGAATTAATAATTTGCCAGTGTTAGTTTTGCGTGACTGCTAAAGCATGTGTATGCTACAATGCTTATCAACTAGGGGACCTACGCCCTTAATTCATAAATGACAGTAATGAGGATTAATGCCCCACAAAAGGGCACTAATATAGAACATCGACACGTTTTTTATCCTGGGGCCTCACAGTTGCGAGGTCATTGCTTTGCCACTGAACCATTACTGTATACGCAGCGGGGGCTAGGGTAGGGGGCAGTTCCCACCATAAAAAAATAAAAAAAAAATAAATTTACAATAATTCATTGAATTCCCCCCGGTCCCCAACACAAAACATCTTATGTGTGCCCATGCCTTGAGCCATAATGATACGTCACAATTAGGAAGTTTTTAAGGGAAATTTCGACAAAATGGCAGCTTCCTTGGGCAGCAGACGACATCGTAAATATGGCGAAGTAGGTTCTGTTTATTGTACTTGAAAGATGATATTATTTGGCCTACAGCAATTTTTTTAAATTATTTTGTTACATCAAATGAAACGTTGTTTTACTCTCTATCCCATGATAATGCTTCAAAGTCGAGAGGTTAATTCCCCTTTAAGTCGTACGTGAAAGCCATTTCCAGTATATGTATGCGCGAAACACATACGCATTCGCGTTTACGGGCAATTACTGTTTTTCAACAAACGTTATGCCTGCCGCCACGATTCGACATTAAAGTTGACATGTATTACATGTTTCTACTTTTTTCTGAACGGAAAGTGGGATGAAGACACATCGAGTGGACAGATAGATAATATAGGCTGCCTGACAGATAGAGATGTATATGAGAAATCATCTTGTAGCAAGATAGCAAAGATTAAATCAATAATCTAAAGGCAGTTCATAGTTTGATTTTACTTTTGTCGATCAAAAAAAGATTGAGATGTTTGAAAGCAAGCTTGATTGAGATCTACAATATGTCTATTAAAAATAGTCAGCCTCATATCTATATCAAGGAAAGGCCCGATCAATATATATATATATATATATACAGTTTATGGAAAGGCAAAAGTGTACAACATGACATAAACCAGAGATGTGTGGACATAATACAAATGTTGCAATTAACCTCCGGGTTGGGAGAAAATAGGAAGATAGATATGAGGAGGTGATTGTTTACAGTTAAATTACATTCCTCTTGGGAAACTAATTCATTACTCTGATAATAATCTTTATTTGATGTTTATTTGCAAATAAAATGAAAAACAGGCCAAAGGTCTTGTAAAATTAGTCCAAGTTAAGTAGAATGATTGATTAATTCATCATTCAAAGAAAGACTAACAAGCTCCCACATGTTTTCAGTCCAAAATGACAGTATCCATATTTTGAAAAGTATTTAGTAAAATAACTAAAAGCTTAAGTTGTCAAATTCCTGAGATATCAACGCACTTTTTTGACATAAACCTAGAACCTAGAAGAGGGAGAAGGGGAAAAAAATGAGAAAAAAATACACATGGACACATCCCGTACCCTCCCGTAATTTAGCTTTATAAATTAGCAATTTATTATCTTAGAAAGACTATTCCACCCCCCCCCCCCTCGTTCCCGTGCTCCCTCAATATATGTCCTCCCGCTACGCTATAGACTCGCACATCATTCCTAATGTACTCATGCATAAATTTGTGGGAGATTAAGAGACATCCAACTAGTTTTATTGCCAGGAAAAAGTTCATTGCACGGCAAATGTTAAAGATAAAAGTAAATATGCTATGATCCAATTTGTACATGTACATATAATTGAAAGTTTTATAATAATGATAATATTGTAATATTTTTTTAGAATCAACTACCTGACTCCATAAGGTTCAAAGAATGCAAGGTTTCATCATGTTAACAGTTCATATTTCGTAAGATAAATAAGTTATAAATTGAATGCGTCTTTAATTAACAAAAATTGTTATTTGTAGTGGATTTCAATATAATTTTCGTGAAACCAACTTTACGAAATCAAATATTTACTTAATGTTAGAGTAAATACAATTTCAAACTAAATTGCAGACTTTCTATTCTAATAATTTCAAACTTTGTCATACTTGTTTTGCTAAGGTGTTGTTAGTAACCAGGGGCGTACGCAGGGGGGGGGGGGGGGGGGGGGGGGGGGGGGGTTTGGGGGTTCAAACCCCCCCTTTGGTATTTTAATGTATGTAAACCCCCCCTAAAAAAACCTAAAACCCCCCCCCCCCCCCCCCGTTTGGTTTTTTTTTTTCTTTTTTTTTTTTTATTAAAAAAAAAAAAAAAAAAAAAAAAAAAAAAAAAGTTATACCCACGGCTAACCTAAATAAGGTGACCTTACCCCCCCCCCCCAACGCCAAAAAATGTCAAATTTTGAAGTTTTGAGACCAAAAAAAAAAAAAAAAGTGTCCGCTTACCCCCCCCTCCCCCCCCCACTGAGCGACTTTTCGGCCGGCGCGATTTTCAAATTTTCGGGAGCAAAATATTTTAAAACCCCCCCCCCCTTGAAAAAATCCTGCGTACGCCCCTGTTAGTAACGATTTAAAATTGTCAAGTGAACGAAAAACTAATTTCAAAACATTGATGATAAAGACATTGACATGTGAATAAAGATTTGTTAATCAAAATATGCATCAGTTAGAATGTTACCTCCCTCTTTCTCTATCTTTACGTAAAGTGCATTTCTAAATTCGGTTGCGTCATAATTTGTGCATTAAAGGCATCGTTTAACAATGTTAAGTCTGAGATGCATGGCCCTACGTGTTATCAGTGTATGTGAGATGGTGTAATATTGAAACCCAAAAATTGCTCTTCAAAATTATCATGAAGTGCCTCAAAAAAGTAAAGATCTTTGAGTGACCGGTTTTACTATACCCATTTTCCCTGTTTAATAGGAAAACGAATTCTGAAATGTCTAATTTCAATCATAGATATCTTGATAATCAAACAGGCGAATGGCTTGTAAACGTAGTGGGATTCATGTATGATCTAAAGGTTTATAATTACGATTGTAGCATCAGCTAAATCCAAGATATTTTTAAAGCATCTGAGGCAAAGTAACCCAATTCCTTTAAAAGTACAAGATTAAAATAAAATGACTTCATAGCAACACAGCATTAACATAACTCGGAATCCACTTAATCCACACAATCATATCTAAAAAACTTACAAGAATGTAAACTGTCGAAGAAAGTCGACACTTGAGGGTGGGAAAATTTATTCTTTGATTGTTTTCGAGAGAACAGTACTACTTGCTGCTGTAAGGTTGGCAAGGTTTCACATCCTTTAAATGCAAATCAACGATGTTCAGCTTGACAAGATCGACTGTGAACGGGTGTTAATGAAGAATGCACCGATTGCCACCTGCGACCTCAAGTCAAACAGCGCCCAATTAGAACCGCCAAGGAGCTTACCTCCTACTTAAAATGGTGTGATATTTTGCAGTAATCAGGTATTTTTTCTTACTGTAGGGCGCACATGGTCCACGAAGTAGCAAACAAATAAAATGTCATTTTACTGTTAGTGTAGCCAAAATATGCAAGGCAAGACATTAAAAAGGGAAATATATTTCTTTATCAGGGAGTTTGCGCATGATGCATATAAATGGCTACACGAGGAATATGCAGTCCCTGAAGGATAAACAATTTATATTCACTGATTCACAAGTCAGTTTATTTGTGTGAGATAGTCGTGTTTATCGTTTATTAGATTCGAAAAGGATGATAACATAAAGAATCTATATCGAAATATGCACAATATACACCCATGACTCGATCATTCCCACGCTCACACACCTCCGTAATATTAACACACACAAAATTCCAGTGATGTATATGATGTCGAAATAAGTCCCAATTTTGCCTATATAGGTAATACAGTAAGATACAAGTTTGCTGCTCGAAACCTTTGCGATCAAATATGGAAACTTGAATATCCAAAAAGAGTCATCGGAGCTCTATCTTACGTCAAAAATCATAAAGAATGAATAGCCGGTTGCCATGGATATACACCATATCGCTGTTTGCATTACTCAACGCACTTTTAATCAATATGGTGGATGATATATTATTGTGGAATCACAATATTGTATTCTTTACTGACATCACCAGCTCGAATATATTGTGTGAAAAATATCAGTACCTGGACAATTCATATATTAGTTGTCCGAAAATACTAGGTGTCAAACGTCAAGTGACAATTTCAATCCCTTGGTTTCACCATTTCGTTTAACATTTGTTTTGCTGTTATTATTTCTTTGTCAATGCCTCTGTCTCGTTCTTTCTTCCATTCTACATCAGTATTGTTCTGTCAAGGACAAGTGTGAGCTCAATTATTGCTTGTATTCATCATAAAAAAAGATGATGGCAACGATATCATACAGTGTCAAATATACAAATGTTTTCATATACGGTTGAAGAAACATGAAAACTACGCAAAATGTGTAAAAGAACCTTTGAGGCGAAGCCCCTAGATAAACGTAATTCAAATGCATTGCTTCAAATGTAAACAAATCAACTTATAACTTTAGTGTGTGTGCAATATCCAAGAGTTCCCTACTGAAGCTGTAGGAAAACAAATAATTGAGAGGAGTTTCATGATTTTAAGATGTTATAATTTTAGGAGGCTACACGTACAGAAAAAGGCACGTTTGGTTCCCCAAGTCGTCTATGTTAGCGCCTCTTCTTTATGTGGAACAAGAATAAACACCACCTGATATGAATTCACATTGACGTTGACCAATCACTATTGTTGCATGTAAAATAGGATGCGCTTATGCTCTTAGGCTCACTTTAATTTGGATATAAAATCCAATCTGTAAGTATTTACATTTAATTGATGATTATGTTTTTAATTTAAATTGTATAATTATCTTTTTATCCCTAATCCAAAAAGGTATTATTAGTTTAAGTTTTATTATTCAATTTTTGTGGATGTTGAAACATATGCCCGGGTTGGGGTGGAAGGCCTGAGGGCTACAATAATTAATTTTACTTTACCATTACCCAGGCAACCTGAACATCATTTAACAGTCAACATCTATTATTTATATTCTTTATTGTGTGCTATCTTTCTGATTTTCTTTTGTATATTAATATGCCGAATAACATATTTTATAATGATAACAAACAACAATACAAATATAATAATAATGATAATAACACGTAATACCAATGGTCTTAATCAAAAAATTATCTTTTCGCATTTGGAACGAATTTACAGTGATTAAAATCTTCACTGATATCGTCATTTAACGTCATTTCGACTTTTACTTCGTTCTCTTTATAAAAACCGATTTCGATAATAATGATATTACTGATAACAATAATGCCGACTAAAACAACAAGACGAACAATTCAATACTGATATTCAATTTTTCCGTCGCCCATGGAATTTTGTCTTCTGGAGAATAATGTGGAATGAAATTTTTATTTTCATCAAACGATTGAAAATACTTTCGAAATCGAAATTGCAAAGACCATCCATGCAGTCATCATATTTAATATCATAGAAGGTAGTTGTTTTGTGGGTAGTTGATGGTTAGATACATTCTCCCTGAAATTTATCGTGTTTGTAGCGATTATCAATATTCATGAAAAGTTTGAAACCCACTGTCTATATTTATATGTGTGTGTAGGCCTTTATTCTAGAAACACCTCTGCATTACCGTTTTGTTTAAAATAAATGATTATTTTTTATAGTAAAATCTTCTTCTTATCATACCATCATTCGGCTATCATGAATAACACATTCGACTATCCGACATATTCGTTTTACTTTTCTTTTTCTTTCCATCTCTCTCACCTTGTACAAGTTACAGACGCTATAGGCCTACCAAATAAAGCCAATAAAACTACATATTACATGATTTCCCCCAACACACATAGGTTTATGTGCGCCTAAACACTATCGCACGTGATACCGTTTGTATTTAGCTTATCCGCCAAATCGTCCCCTAACCTAACAAATTTTTTCCAGGCCTCCTCCTGACGCTACTTCCTCTCCCAGCTCTCGAATAGTTGCGCTACATAAAACCAATCAAATTGTGCGTAAAATTAAACACTTATTACGCACGCGCCATTTCGCATACTTGTGTTCCAATGAGAGATCGTGCCTGACTATGCCAAGATTGAGTGCCATCGATGCGCTCTTTTGATTGGCTACTTTACTTTGCTAAAGCGTCGTCACTGTCTGCGGCAATAAAAAAGCCAGCTTGAAATCGGTGGAACAATTTATCACACGCAGTCAGTCCTTAGTGCATTCGTACAGGTGTTAGAACGTGGACAGACGAGAAGGGGGAAAACAAACGAGGGGAAATCAAACCAGGAAAAAACAGAGAAGGCGCTCAAAGTGAAAGAGGTACCCGAAAGTCATCCGCTGCCGGATTCGTCGAATTTAAGGTAAGAGATGAGGCCCATTAAGATTACTTCACAGAGTCTTCAAACATTATATGTAATTTTCGCACACACGCAACCGTTGTCAGCACTTAAGCTAGGATCAGATTTCTCAGTTGATAATCGCAAATTGGTCTTGAAGTTTAAAAGCTTTCTTTGCTGCGGATTCGGTTCAAATAGTTGTCTTTAAAGTGAAAACAGAAGATCTATTAGGAAACGTGTCCTCGTATCGTCCTTTGTCTTTTTTCGAAAATACTAATCGGTTTGGTGAGAAGTAACAAGAAATAATCAAGGATACGTTACCGCATTCAAAAGGTCATCTTCGTAGAAGTGTTTAAAGAAATTTGTCATTTTCTTTACAAACGTTTGTTTGATCAAGTCATTAATAAACGGGTACATAATCTGCTTTACGCTGTAACCAATATATGGAATTGGATTTAAATCAATGTTTCATGCAGAGATGATCGATGAATATATTATAAAAATAGGGTGAACTTATTATCGTTTTCATTAGGCAAATGGTATAAACATGGGTAGTCACCGCGTGAAAAATAGTATCAAAATGATCCCCCCAAAAGCCTTTTTAGATTAGTAAAGCTTTTACATTTAAAACATCGTGATGTGCATGTACATCGACAAAACTTTGATGCATTCTGAATCATACTGCAAAATGTGAATTAAATACAGACACAGCGACATTAATTTTAGGGATTCTTTGTGAAATAAGTACACCCTATACATTGGTCACCATATTAAGATAAAGTTGACATAACGTGATTCGTTCTTTGACAACACTGAAGCTATTTATGTTTTTGAGCTATGATGGGCAGATGGGTAATTTCCGTGACGTTTGAGAAACTTTATTCCTATTAATGTCATCATTTAATGTGCATCTTTAAGCCAGCAGAAGGACGCTGTCACATTATTGCAAGACTGAATCTTTTCAGTAGTAAATGTCAATTTTATATTTTGTCCCCACTCTCAATAAAGATTCGCCCCAAAACGCTCGATGTTTTCTATTTCTATATGGTTAAAAATAATTCATATTATCGAGAAGAAAATATTAATTTTACTACATTTTACAACGTCTTTCTCTAAAATGATTGATGAATTGTAAGAGTTGTTCATGTTTATTAATTTTTAACAATTTTTTTTTGTGAATCTTATAATTCCTTGGAAAATTGCATTCTTATATTGGAGTTTGCTTTCTCTGAAATGTACAATTTGTTAATAGGACTCATGTGCATCAATCAAATATTTCCTAAGTTAGCTATCGTGTTTGACGGCAGTCCCTAGACTTTCGTTCCATAGGGAACCTCAAAGAAATCCAGTTTGCAATTTTCCGCCATGTTTCACTAGGAGAAAACGTAACCATTGCTTCTAATATCCTAATGAGTTTTGAAAATGGATTATCTTCGATATTTGCATTGTTACTCTCCTGTGAGGCAGCGGTAAAATATTAAATCGCCGATTTCCCCTTCCGAAAGTTTTACTGCAAGGTCTTGGTGGAAAAAAGAAAAAAGGGGTAAGAGAAGCCCTGGGGTACGTTGGAGAAAAGGATATTAATCACGTTTAAACCTGAAGTCCAATGAAACTTTATTATTCTGATGAGGAAAAATAATAAAACCAAGTCACGTTGGTATGTTATTTATAACGATGAGTGTCAATTTCCTCGTTTTGCTTCCCACATTACGAGGAGTACGATTTATCAGTTTTTTTTTTCTTGTCTTTTCTTTGGGGGGGTACTAGCAATCATCATTCATTATCTATGTCAGGTGACGCTAGATATGAAATGCCAAGTTTTTCCAATCTTGAAGGAATGGGAACGAGTTGATTGCTGTGTTTATCCGGAAATAAATCCACCAGCAACGGAATCTTTATTGATGAAACCATGCAAGTATTTTTTAAAACAATGTAGATTCTTTTTGGATTTCATGATTTTATTGAGAACATATTAATCTTCGCCTGACAATTACTTGCATTGATTTGGTGAGTTTTTTTTATTCCAAGAGAAAACATGCATCATGATACATGATTGAAAATAAGGATGACTTAAAGAAAATGCTGACCAAAACAAAAGCTATACGATGCCATATATCTTCGACTGCCTGATTCTCGAACCACTCCTTTTTTTTAATACATTGCAAGCTTGGACTAAAGATATCATCAGATGTTATTTAAGAAAATTCAACTTTCAAGTTTATATTTTACCAGCCATTAATCAGTACAAAAACACGAACCGAAATGATTCGACTTGCGGCAAATACGTCTAAAATCAGTTTGGATTTACATAATTTTTTACCGACGAGGCACAACGGCTAATACACCGATTTAGTCAGAACCTCATAAAATACGGATCAAATCAGTGGATGAGCTTGCATCTATTAAAAGAACAGACTGATGAAGAAATTATTATGATATGTCACGTCGTTTAGCATGTTATGCATTATATTCTCCCCATTCTCAGTAGAAAACTTAAAAAAGCACTGCGGTAGAATCTTCGTGTTAAGCACTCCCAGGTATAAACCTGCATGTGTGAAAATACATGTTTATAAAGACTTTTTTTAATGTGTTTGGAATAGTTAGCGTGTGGCCACTTAGGAAGGTTTTCTCCATAGTTTTTTCTCAATCGAGATCGCCACATTAGACCCATAGCAAACCTAATCGGTTAATTCGCCATTGCTTTTTGCTGTTCTTTCTTTATAGTGATTTCGTCATATATCTTAGTGCTGAGTATTCATTCTCCCCTCCCGTTGTGCTAAACGCTACTAACATCTGCTTTTATTCTATTAATACAATGTATGATGTAATTTTATCCCGTTCTATGGATTAACAACTACAAACCGTCTCTGCGACCTCTAGATAATTACAACACCCCATGAATCCCTTGCTCTTGATAAAACAGGAAGCGTAAGGCCCTAAGACCTATTTCAAGTCATCTAAGGAATCAATTATTTCGTCTGAGAATCACAGAGTCGGTGACTAATCAAGTTGGTGGTGGAGTTTGCATGCCAACTCTCATGGTATCCATGACGCCCATTATCTTGTTTGTTGTCGTATATTGTGACCCGGCATCCGCCCGCTAAGACGTCCCAATCCCCGGATGACCGAAATAAAAGACGGTTTTGACTTGTAACATTACGCTCCCTTGAGGAATACATTCGATGATGATTAAGATGTACAAGGTGATTAAAGGCATGGCCTGATATCCCGCAGCAATAGGATTGGATGCTTTATATGTCGTGAAAAGGGAGAAAAACTATCCTTGAGGCTTATGAAACGGCTGTGGATATGTTTTAGGAACATAGAACTATACAAATATTATTGTTGATGTAAAAGTAGGATTTCTTCTGGTAGGTTGCGTTCATCAGAATTCTTAGAGATTGGTTAAATTCTCATCTTTGGATTTTATCCGAACATTCACCAACCGTCAGAACGAAAAAGAGGGATATTAATTAATCATGTAATCAATATTTACCAAGTCGATACTTATGATGTTGAATAATTATGTAATATCAGCTGCCATTTAGTGCTATATCAGATATATTGCACTCGGCTCGCGACTACACGAGTTGAAGACAAGTGCAATATTTCTGCTAGATATTGCACGCTCTCGTACGGTTCTTTATAGGTGGAGTGACGTATTGTACAGAGGAAAAGCAATATGCCCACAATATTGAACTCGATCAAAGAAAGGGAATCAAATACATGATAAGCACTTCAACAACTGCTATTTCTGATTTGTAAAATTACCTTAAATGTCTCCATGCACTATTATGAAATGATTAAAATAAGATAGATACAAGAAATTGTTGATTGTTTTTCAAGAGAACGACGAGGTACAGGAACAGCTCAGGACCGGAACTTTGGAGGGATTTCCGAAATTATAATTGGCCTTATTAAATGGTTCACTAGTACGACATGTCACCCCGTGTTTCCTACCTCCACTACGAAATAAGAACAATTGGCTGTCGATACGGTATTCAGCAATCATTCAACCTAATCATAAGGCTAACTGTAATTTAGAAAAAGCACAGACTAAAATGCAGCCTTATAGACGCAACAAATTTGATCGTTTATATTCTGTGGAATATACAGTGTACTATCCCCGGTTGTACAGCTAGCTTTCATATGCGGTGACATTCCAACCACAACTCGCATATCATACGACCTATATTATGATGTTCATTATGATGCTTTCGACCGAATTAATGATTATACCTACAAAATAATGAACTGAGCCTGCGAAATTCATTCACGAAAACACTTCTCCAGGCGAGAAGCCATTGGTTTTTGGAGTATTTGGGAGATTTACCCGCACACCTTTCCTTTCTGGTGAGGTTCTTCATGGTTTAAAAGAAGGTGCATATCTCTGTCCACTTCCAGGAAATAGGATAATGCGTTCATGCGGCATCGCGGCAAATGAAGAGAGGGTTCAACGATGATCAGAATAGATCATTTTTAAATAGTTGCATGAAATATACGACATGCCAACATTGCATATTTTCCAAATGCAGTGTAGTTCAATAAATTCGTAAATTTACGTCTACGTTATCAAAGACATGTTAAAATAGGTTATTAGGAGGATAAAATTGTTATCGTCAGAGGCTGTGTAATCCTTTTAGTACATACTGCATAATCTACATCCAGAAAGTATATTTGTGAATAATTTGTTGATACATCGTTTTCCAGTTTGTTTATTTTTACTAACGGATTCGTTTTGCAGACTTTACTGGGGATGACGTGACTATAAAATCATAGACAACTTTGTCTAAACGAATCTTAATTTTTGCTCTCCCTTGACGAGTTGGATTTTGTTGCTTATCTGCTTTCCGCCTCTATCGTGCCGTGCAATCTTACTTGTAAACATTCTGATGCGTTCAGGTCTTCAAAGATGACCCGAGACCGATTACTAATGGCTTTTCTGGAGATAGCAGCGACTGGCCCAAATTACCGATATCACTAGATCAAGAATC
Source organism: Strongylocentrotus droebachiensis (assembly GCA_035222895.1). Lineage (NCBI taxonomy): Eukaryota > Metazoa > Echinodermata > Echinoidea > Camarodonta > Strongylocentrotidae > Strongylocentrotus > Strongylocentrotus droebachiensis. The sequence goes on from JAVYIG010009014.1 coordinate 66,952, forward strand.
TGAGAAGAAAGAAAAGAATCAATTAGGGTGATCATGAATGTGCACGTGCCTCAACAATGTGAAAACAACACGCAAAGTAGCAATGGCAAAAACTAAAGAATATGAAGAGAAATAGGGAGATGCGGAGAGAGAGAGAGAGAGAGAGAGAGACAAAAAAGAGAGAGAAAGTGTGTGTGTGTGAGTTTCATAATATATGCGCCTGCGTATTTGCGTGTGTGTTTCTTTAGTTAGAAACTATCTTGTTTAGTTATTAGAATGAAATTATATGAATGATGGATTGTTTCAGGTGCACCTGCATAATTATGCCAAGATTTCTATGAAATATGAAATATAAAAAATTGACACGATATAATTCAACCCTGGAGTTCTAACAGCGCTACTTCTCTCTTCTTTAATCTTTGTTTCAAATCCAGTTTCAATCATTCTGAAAAGATTTGTTTAAATTAAAAATGCAGTAAGATCCCATTTTTCATGGAGGCTGCATCCTTGTATAATTTGTCGAATTTAAATGTTTGCAACATGAGAATACACGTGCCGTGCTAGGGTGATATTGGTTGTAAAAATGTGTGAAGGGAATGTTAATAGATTTTTACTAGGAAATAAAGTGAATTATGTCTTCCGATCATGACTGTTCTGGAGTCGTATTTTGATAACTGTCAACCCGCATCAGTTTTGAGATTTTAATTTTTAAGGATAAATGTGTTCCAGACAAAACGACCGAGTGATTTCGGATTTTGGGGATAAGTGATAACATCTGTTGTATCTTTCTAGATAGATATATATATGAATACATTAATGTGATGCTGAAGATATATTGCCTTAAATTATTGATTTGACGATGTTTTCACGGAAATACTGACATTATACACTTTTTGTATAATTCATCAAGAATCATTCTATTTCACTTGTTAGATGTTCTAAATAGGCCTACTAATTTAGAAAAAAAATAAACGCGATCGAGATTTTTACCTGCATATAATTATATGATATCAAAGTTTTAAAAAAAAAGATTACAAAAATCTATTCATCCATGCGATATCCTTTCATTGATTTAGAATTATTATCAACTTTATAACCCAGGTACATATTTATATTTTGATTTCTTTAAGTTCGTTTTTCCTTCAGATGATATCATATATCATAAGCAAAGGAAATATACAGCAACAAAATAACCTTTTGATATAGCTGGCCTATTAAAACGACAACAGTGTTTAAATGGTTTAAAAGCACTCTTCATGCCTCAACCTAGTTCCTATATTAGAAATGCATTAGTATATCACATTTTGTCTTTGAGTACAGTTCAAAATACCAATAAGATAACAGTTTTAACCAGAGGGCTTTGTCATCAGCATGTTACTAATCTTATTCAGCATGGACCTCAGCGCCATTATACTTACCTTAAATAAATTCTTTGAATCCATTACTGAAATAAGAATAAAAGGCAGGAGAGAAGATCTAACGCAAAAACATCTTAAACTCAGTGGGTAATTGATTAAATCGCCCCCTCATTAGTTTCTATCCCAAGTTAAACTTTGAAAATGTCAGGCATTAGAAGAGAAATCTTGGGCTTATGCGTCAACTATGATTATTGTATTTAAATCTCAATAATTATTCGTTCCAATGGATAGAGCAGAACGTTCAGTTAACAATTTATATTATCGAAAGGAAAGGTCACATATGCATAAATACAATTCTAACCATTTTATTCTTAAATTCCAGCCTAAATTTCACCATTTCTTCAAGGAAACTGTTTCAATATTTTACTTTTATCAAACGTTATGCTTCGAGAACAGTGATTGTATCATAAACTGAATTATTTTGATACTGTAATTGAATGATACCGTTAACCGTCCTGTTTTATGATGTTTCACATCGTACTAATGCTATAGAAATGTAAAACTCATGGCACTATCTAGTAAGGTGCTATCAGTATTTGCATTGAAATTAAAGGGTGCTGTTTTGTTTTAAAATGATTCATGAATTTCAAAGTTTAAGCAATGTAGTTTTCCTTAGGATATTGAAAGTTACATTTTGTTTCTCTGCATGTGATGACTTACACTATTAATTCACATTTACAAAATACTCTTAAAAACGTAGCCATGACACCTTACTGTTTTACTGTGTATATTTTGAGAGAGAGAGAGAGAGAGAGAGAGAGAGATACCCAGAAAGAAAGAGAAAGAGATGATTATTTTGAAAAGATATTTTGTATAGCTCCAAGGGGACCTACTGATCGAAAGACTTTCGAGGTACTTCAGGAAGCTTACTGACATAGTCTCGAACCCGAGACCATTGTTTTATGCGCTGAGCCAGAATTGTTATTATAGTGGCGTATTCATGGGAACCCAGGTCAAAGGACGAATGCCACCTCCCCTATCGTATGTTGGGGGGAATGGAGAAGATGTGTGAGAGAGAGCAAGAAAAAAAGGGTAAGTAGAATTCAACACGACATGGTGCAGGAAAATATGATGATACCATGCCTCTCTCTCTCTCTCGCTTTGCCTGAAACTGCGCCCGTGGTCTGTGAAATGATCTGACAAATATACGTACTTTTAACATTCTAACAAAATTACTGGCCCGTTGTGAGTTGGCCTGCCCGGAAAGTGTGAGCACGGGTAAATGTTGCCAAGTCATTCTCCCGATCAGCAGGTTTTTGAGGCAATATTAAATCAACACCTTTTATAATACTTTTTACCATATAAGCACGTACTTCGTCATTAAAATATTATGAGTGCATTAGAAGACTTTACTAGATCTCACATGCAGACAATAAAGGTTAAATACACACACAAATGTAGAGACATTTCACGGACCATTGATAATCAGGGCTTTTACGGTTTACATTTGAAAAATCTCCATTCCAAAAGGCACTAATAAAGATGCTTAGTTTCTTACTGCTTCATTATGGTATACTAAGGCAGAACCATGCCTTGATCACCTTTAATCATACCAAAAAATGCTATGATTTAGATTTGTGTTGATTTAGCTCCTTTTGGATGAAGCTCTTGTTAGTTGTCTCTCTTTGCACATTGAAACAACCTACAAATTCAAATGCAGTATGGATTCATTAAAACTATTAGGAATGGAAAGACTGATCTTTGTAGTTGTTATTGTTGATTTTTTGCCGTCGATAAATACGTGATCTGAAATTTCTTTACGAAACCCATGGGAAAATGTTAGGTATTGGAGGAAGAGGAAAATTCGAAAAGTTTCTGTTTCAACAACAGTTGGAACGATGGGGAAAGGTGAAACGCAATACTGTCGTGAACTCTTTTCTTATAAGGAAGCAATTATTTAAAAACAAGGATCCGATGATTGAATATGATTGAATCTCGAAAATTAAGTGTTCCCATGTAATTCAATCTTTTTTATCCGAGATTATACCCCTGTAAAGTAATCTGAATTGTTGGAAAGATTGAGTACTGTTCAGCTGCAACCGATCCACGTGAAGGGGCGAGCGAAGCAAGATATAGACACAGAAAACACTGACCTTTATCATTTCAATAAAGAAAGAAAAGTTTGTTACTCTTCATCTTGAAATAAGAAAGGTGATTTCCTCTCCTCTGCACATGCTTGAAAACTTGAAAATATCTTACAACTTAGATGACTCTTTTGATTAATTCAGTTGCGTCTTTTCCCGCTCAAGGTCAATGGTGAAAACAATGTCGTCGACGGAATTAGTTTGGCGACGAAGATACACTTGAAACTTAATCGAATGGGTGTCTAAAATCTTCCATGACCCATTGCAAAGTACAATGACCTCATGTTTGCGCCGGATCAATTTCCCGGTGCTGTTTTAATCTATACGCTGGCTACTTTTTAAATCTATTAAAGAAACTTTATTACAATAAACAGTAGCATTAAGCAAGTCACATTTAGAGCTTGATATTACTTTAGATCATACCGATTAAATTGTTGTTTTGTTTTTATTATACTGGGTTTGTTTGTATCGAAGCTCTGATCAATAGATCCTATTGTATTCCATTACAGATGTTTTGTCATTCAATAAGTAAGTACAACAAGCCTGTAATTAGAGGAAGTTGAATACTCTCTTTCCCATGTGACTAATTTCATCCTTAAATGCTAAAGCATATATCATGTCCTCCTTTATTGTTTTACTTCAGGCCAGTATCTTTAGGTTTTGCAGCATGATTTAAAACCATCTGGCCGAGGAAACAAATTACAATTATATCAATACAAAAGGAGAAGAGATGGGACTATACAATATTTGATACTTGTCTCTCTTTTAATTCCATTAAGTGTTTTATAAGGTAACCATGGTATCGACTTACTACTTCAATGTTATATTATTTTGTCACTTCCTGTTTTGCTGTTTACAGCAGTTTTACTTGCCATCGGCATTGAAAAAAGGCGTTGAAGATACATGTAATTCACTCGTTTATTTGTTCGTTATCAGAATGGATCACTCTTAAACAATATATATGTATATATATATATATTTAAGGAATGTTTATCAAAGTTGAAACCGAACTGTTCTTGTGTGTGTAGACATACTACTATATTGGTTGCGATTGGATCTTTTTTTAAACTGTTATTGTTCGCAAAAGAATTGAATGAAGATCTACATTAAGTTTCATTTAAGCATTAATATCGATTGTGAAAAGCAGTTTTTAAACTATTTGAAAGTTTGAAAAGGAAAGACAAATTTGGAATAAAAACGTTTATAGTGATTGTCCTTTTTTTTTATTTACTCATTAATTTTTCCTTTTTCGCATTTGCTTTTAGTTTTTTTCTTTTTAATACGATCAAAACAATTTCTTTGTCCGTGACTTATGAGTCATTCTATTTTCTCCTATTTACTGGTATTTAAAAGAAAACCGCAGACACGAGAACACATGGAACATGTACAAATAATTCACGATTATAAATCGTTTTATCTGCATGAAGATATAGGCACTTAAATTTATTTCATTCAAAGGAACTATGAACAGATGAGTACTCAGTTACACCGTGGACATTTTAACAGATGTTCTGATCTATTGCTATTATAAATATTTCCTTATATTTTTCTGTGTTGCTTTTATAATGAATACGAGAGCCAGTCATTCTATAATCTTTTGACATTCATATTATTTATTCTTTGTTCGAAATAAAGATGAAAATTCCTTTATGAACAAAACAACGAGTAATCGGCCATCAGGTGACGAATTTTATTCTTATTTTGAATGGCGCTTTATTTATTCTTGCACCACAGCTCGGGGCAAGTCGGGGTATTAGATTGCCCCAAATTCATCAGCATTTGGGGTTGAAATCGAGGAGTCTTTTTCCTTAAATATATTTATATTCCTTAAAATGATACCCAATCCCACCGGGAGCTAGTGGAGTGATGGGAAATTCATCTCACAAACTGTTTGCCTGACTCTTTGCGCTGATTCTGCGGGTCACCGGGATGGATGGATTTCAAAACCGAGACTGGCTACCCTCCCGCATATTTTGGAAGAGGTTGCCGAAGCCAAGAAACCACCACGTATAAGGATTATAATGTTCTTAGTTTGTTCCCCAGAAGCAAGACTCATACATCTTTCTCATCGCTCTTCCCTCGGTGAAAGCGTTTCGGGGACGTACGCTCGATGGGATTCTTGTTCCTCACATAGGAGCAAAACGAATCAAGTAATTGTTTACGAAAGAGTTTGCCATGTGAGGAAATCATTTCAAATGTATTTCATGAAAGAAATAAATCTTCAAAATTGTCTTGCTCTGAATTCATTCATTCATTCATTCCTCTGCAATTTCCATTGAATAATTTTCTTCTTCAAGAAATACCAAAGTAGATTGATAATATGTGACCCGGCACCACAAAACCACCAAAAAGTAGCAAAAATTATTTTCCTGATTTCATCTGATTATGAAAGAAGAAGTTCTCCTCTTTAAAATGGTATATAACTTGTCCAAATTGAAGCTTCCTAACCCTTTTAATTTAGTGAATGAAAAGAGCTGGTGAGGGAGGTTACTGGTATTAAATTGTGAGAAAGAGAGCTTTAAAGTTTGGGGCTATTCAAGCATGCGGAGCAAGCAAACCACAGGGAAATCAATAGAAGGGTGAATCAAAAGGCCATAGCAACCACTATGAAGAGATTTTCAGATTAGGCTGAAATTTGGCCTGATGGTCAAACATAGTCTGTTCATTATGTTTCTGAGGTTTCAATGTGTGGACTTAAGTCTTTCAAAAGTTATTATGTTGTATGTGTATAGAGTTGTAATTGGACAGATTAAGTGAACTGCAACATAGTGCCGAGGCACCTGCACTAGACAATGCCTATTCATGGTGGACCCAGAGTCTTTTTGTTCCCCCTTACATAACACTGCTTGTCACCTATCTTGTTTTGTATACATCTGGGCAATTATTTGTAACCACATTATGAACTTGCTTTATACTTAATTCCCATACTGTTTTCTTTCTCACAGGAGGTTCAAAGTATTTTTACTATGACTTGCTCTTTCATTTCCAGTAGCCATCCTGATGATAATTAATGGAAGCAATTCATAAATACCAGCCAGAAAGTGGTATAAAAATAAAGAAAGGCAGGAGACACACAGTAAAGACACCAACATAGAATAACGAAAAATAGAAAGAATGAGAGAGAGAGACAGAGAGGGAAAAGAAGGGGGAGAATTATGATAGCTGTAAGCAAAATGATGATATCAAGAGTGTGAATGTGTGTTTACAATAAGAACTTGATTTCAAAACTCTTATGGGAGAATAAATTTGGAAGCACAGAAATGAAAACAAAATTATTTAGGGAATGTCACAACTCTTTCTCATCCTGTATCACAAGTTTAAAAATGCAACAACTCTCTCTCATCCTTTATCACAAGTTTGAAAATGCAACAACTCTTTCTCATCCTGTATCACAAGTTTAAAAATGCAACAACTCTCTCTCATCCTTTATCACAAGTTTGAAAATGCAACAACTCTTTCTCATCCTTTATCACAAGTTTAAAAATGCAACAACTCTTTCTCATCCTTTATCACAAGTTTGAAAATGCAACAACTCTTTCTCATCCTGTATCACAAGTTTAAAATGCAACAACTCTTTCTCATCCTGTATCACAAGTTTAAAAATCAAGCTACTCGAAGTCGTTAACGGAGAATATAAGACGAACGCAAATCTGGAACTCGGATGTGAAAGCCGGTACAAACAAAATGGCGCGCCGCACTGATTGCTATAACGGACCAATCACAGCCCGCGCAGCACGACCCGTTAGCAACGACCGACCATTTCCGGACTACGATAATTTCGCTCGGGAAAAGTGATCAAATTTTGGAAGAGACCGAAGGCTGTGCGAAAAAAACTGGTCTAGAAAAACCGTTTGAAACACATCTTCTACTATGTTTTAGACTTCCAAATTTTGATACTAGGTACAGAAAAGACCACTCTTTCAGAAAATGCAAAAAAAAAAAAAATCTATTTTTTCACCTAAGTTGACATTTTAGCTGATTACGGAGAATCGCTGGTTGCGACTTTTTGTTGGTTTTGTGGTGCCGGGTCACATATACTCTGTCATTCCTTTTAAATTCCGGTTTAGCAAAGTATGAATGATAGAGGTTTTGGATTATCAATAATGGCATAATACTCTAGGCTGACAGATGCTTACCAATTTGTTCTGAATCGATAAACAAAAAGAATTTACACTTCCAGATAGATTAACGACTACGTAATATCTGCAAAAAGGGTACTTTCTTTTTAGTTTTACTGTGAGATTAAGTAATATTGACAAAGATGCGTTGCATTAAGTCGCCCTCCCCCAAACCTATAAAGTGAAGAGACTTTAATACAATACATATCCAGAGGATGCGGCCAGAGATTTAGGTTTGAAAGACCGTCTGCAAGAATCTTCGAATCCGATGGAGGCAGATGTAACAAGAAAAAAAAGTCGAAAGAGACAAAGAAGAAGAATAATATTTAGAGCTAAAAGGAATAATGTAAGAGGTTCATATCTTCTTGAGATAACAATTGCTTTTTTATATTGAGAATGTATTCATCTTTTTTATGATCGATGACAATTTAGTCCATGTACTGAAATTGTAATGTAGTGTATAGTGGTAACAATGGCTTTTCGGATAAATATCTCAAACGGGTTCCATTGACCATTTTCTTAAAGTCGCTTCCTCTAGGCCTGATGTTTTCTGAAGTTACAAGTTTTTAGGCCGTAGTATTTTTCTGTCATTCCAAGATGCCAGTGACATGGGGAAATGTAGGTTGCAATGACATTGTAGATTTGATGGGGTCATGAACAATTTGTTTTGTCGGCAGTTGCAAGTTACAGATTGGTTGCGTTCTTTGGGGATCAACACTACCCACAACGCTTTTACACGCGAACGTGGTGAGAATGCAATGGGATGTTGTTTACACCCTTTTGACAACACGTATTGTGTATGGGAGGAACGAGATGATTAGGACAACGAAATTGAGAGCTACCGATGTCAATGACCGCCCAAAGCGATTTCAACGTGCCTGTAAGATCATCGATTTACCACAAGAACAGCACTAATGCGATAACAATTGATTATGTCGCCATTTAGGTTCATGCTCAAAATAAAAATCACAGAAAAAAGGAGGGGGAGACGAGTAAAGATAATGAAAGACAGAGAGTAGGGGATGGAAGGTGGGATGAGGTAGAGAGAGAGAGAGAGAGAGAGAGACAGCGAGAGAGAGAGAGGGTGGCTAAAGTATTTTGTAAGAAATCTACACGATAGCATAGAAAAAGGAACAACGGGGACACTGACGAAGAAAGACACACACCCTCTTTGGGTAATCGGAGGGTTTTTTGCGATAAGGATGTCTTTCCTACGGTTGGGATATTTCCGTATCACCCCCTCTACTCTCTCTCTCTCTCTCTCTCTCTCTCTTCATCTCTCTCTCTCTATCTCCCTCCCTGTCGCATAGGGGCTCTCCCTATTGCGTTCTCTTTTCCTTCTCGTTTCGTTTTGGCTCTCAAACGGGAAGGAATGTACCCCTCTTTCCCATCGGCAATGCGCCACTCTACAAGATCAGCTTAATCAAGTTAATGGAAGTTTGCAGGTTGTGCCTAGACTTTTAAACACACCTGTAAACGACCCCTGTGTTATGTTATAGGTATTATTCATATGGTTTTGCATTTTTGAATTAGGTGTGTCCAATACGAGCTACTTTCTAGGACCCTCACTTTCTTTCTCAAACTTCAATGTAGTGTCTGAAAATGAAATTCTTTCGATATAACAAACGGTATTTAAACTCTCTTGCACAATAATACATACATGTATGCGCTTAAAACTTCGCGATTGCTGCGCTACGTTCAAATTTTTCCCTCAAGCCAAAAATGGTGAGATCCAAAGCAAGAAAATTTACCACTATTCACCCAGGCCCAGGGTCCACCCAAATATGATTATTCATCCGAGGTAATAAATGGACAGGTCCGATAGCAGAATATTAATTAACAGCCAAAATTTAGGGATCACTTTTACTGAATAAAGTGCACTTTCTGGCACAAAAGGCACCAATCAAGATATACCAGGTGCACAAATTATGAATGAATTTAAAATGGACGTGGTCTCCTAATTACTGTAAAGTGTAAGAAACATCGTATTCTCTCCAAACTTCCACAACCATCCAAGTTTTCTGAACAGGAAATTACCAACTGAAAAGCTAAGAGCTGTATGCAGAGTCTGATCATCCATCAACATGCCTTAAAGAAAAGTGAGAGGTGGACCCACACAGAATAATTAATCCAGAAATGGGCTGGAAATAACCCAGATTATCCTCAATTCAGCACGGATGAGAGGCGTCTTCGAGACAAGTTTTGATAGTGAGACGTAGTGTTCTTTCATTCTCTGTTCATGGCTGGCCCGTAGGTCTTTGAGCAATCATCCAACACTAGGAGCAACGTCGGCCCGCATACACACACTCCCTCGTGCCGCCCATGCAGGACTCAGATGGCTATGGGGCACAACGCAAAATGGCAAATGTGTCTTGTACTGCGTTATCCACTAAGGCCTAGTTAGAATAAATGAAGAAGTAAAAGCCCAGTTAATTAATATCTTCGAGATACTTTTTAACCGAACCTTTTTTTAAATTCAGTAGGAGAATCCAGATGCCGCGTTACGGGATCCTATAGCTGGTTACAATCTCTTTGTTGTTTACCATAGTCGAATCCTTCCACTTTCCCGATCGTATATTACATGAATTATTCAAGCTTTATTATGGAGTAAGACATTCTGAAGACACGGAATGTTGAAGTCAATTTCATTCCTCATTTTCTTCCGAAATAAAACGATTTAAAACTCTCTTATCGAATATTCATCAGGGTATCTGAATTGAGACGAGCAGGTGTGAGGTCTTCAACGTCAAATTATCGCTATGCTACATACACGAAAATGATTTCTCTTCGTTTTATCAGTGCTGGATACTAATATTTAAGGGGAATTTAGTTGCTTTGCTTTGTAAATTTTTTTTTTTTTTAAAACCTTAAGCCTTGATTTTGCGATAGTCAAGTCCTCCCTGATTATTTAATTGCATAAACGCTATACAACGTAATTTTTTTAAAAACATAGAATGAATTACTTAGTATTTTTATGTTCACTCTGTTATCACCTGGGAAGCAATAAACAACCTCACACAGTGAAATAGAAATCAAACCAAATCCTTTTCAAACCACCCCTTTCTCTCTCTCTCTCTCTTCAATTATCGACTCAAATGTTCTAAAAACCGGAAACTAAATCCGTATACAAGTGAGATTATGCTGGTAGAAGAGGAAAGGAGAAGGTTTTAATGGTTGTGGCTTCGTGTAAAAAAGATGGGGGGGGGGGGGCAAATATCTTGGGATATTTGATGAGGTTACCTCCAAAAGGATTTATCACTGATTATAAAAAGTCTGATTGAGATATTCTTCATCAACTTTGTCTCTCTTGAGAACCACTCTTTGACATTGATTACATGAATAATTCAAGACGTCGTCGGCGAAGGCCGCCCGTAATTCTCTCTTCTATTCTCCATGTGTCTAAAAAAAAATTATCTCTCTCTTTCCAATTGTCTCTCTATCATTCTACTTCTATCCTCTTCTTTTCGTTCCATTGTCTCTTGCAGTTTCTCTTTCCCCTTTCTCTCCGTCTGTCTTTCTATTAACCTCAAGGTTTTCAGTTTCTTTTTTTTCTCCGTCTCTCTCTCTCTCTCTCTCTCTTTCTCTCTTTCTCTCTTTTTATCTTCCCCTCTCTCTCCCTTCCTCTTTCGTATTTCCGCGCTCTCTCTTTCTTATTCTCTTTCTATCAATATCTCCCTCTCTTTCCCAAACATCTGACTCATTCTCTATATTTTCTTTCCCTTCTCTCTACCCCTGAACTTTGAATGATTTTAGACTCCTGGTCTAACGCTGATGCTTAAGAATTAGAGACGTGTAACGAGACAGTGAAGCATTGATTACAAAGTACAACATTCATCATGATCAGAACTGATACATGTTACATTGCATATTCAAATAATAAAGATGAAGAGTGGGATATGCGAAACATACATCTATGTTAATAGAAACTTTTTTGATATCCTAGATAAAATGCAAAGATAGAAGGGGAGGAGATTTTCATACGACAATATTCATAAGCTTGACATGAAACGGGATTAGTAAAATAATAAAACAAGCACAGGAAAACAAATTAAAAAAAAATGTGCTATGATGGAATGTAAATTGGATTTAATATCGGGAACGGTGATGTTGATGAGAACCCCCCCCCCCCCCCCCAACTCCAACAAAGGAGCCCAAAATGGCTTCATCTTTTCGAAAGAGACAACTAAATTCATATAATTGTTTGGAGTTTTACAAGGTGGAAAATAATAATATATACAGTAACCTTACGCCTCTTTTTGGCAACCAAATTTTTTAATATAATAATTTTGTTATCACCTGAGTAGAACAACTCGCAGCTGTTACTAATTTCTGACAATATTTTTTCATCAACAAACATTGAAAATGTGATTTATTTTAATGCTTTCATTATCCTGAAAATAAAAAGGTGTCAATTTGAAAACAGACTGAAAAAGGTAAATTATTATATATCTTGTTCTCAAATACGCGATTTCAGGGGTTTTGTCGGTTCACTGCATTTTTTGGTGCATTCTTCAAATATGTACACAAATTAACACATATAAATTAATTAATGAGTAAAAGCCAGCAATATATGAAACTGTTTAATATGTAGCACTGACCATGTCAAGTGGTCTCTGCTCGTGAGTCTAGTTGACACAAGAAATCCCCAATGAGAAGGGCTGTCCTTACGATGGAGACGGCTAGCTGGAGTCGAGCAAGAGCAATATATCATTCGCTCAAAAATGCGTTGCAGGAGTCAAAGAAGCCCTGAAAACATTACAGATTCTAACATCTAAAGATGATTGATATTTGTGGTCCGCAACATCTCTCAAAATCCCTTTTATGAGTCCCCCGATGCAGAAAATATTACACTTCTTTATTTTATTATTGGATTCTTTTTTTATGATTAGTATTATTTTTTCTGGAAGCGAATGTGATATTTTGATATATTAAAGCCTACTTGCAGTAGTTTGGCCAGGATGGATTGGACCTCCCTGCATGATCACTGAAAGGTGGTTATCACATCCAATCAGCTCTCAAATATCATAAGAAAAAGGGGATCATGGGGGACCAACGGGTACCGCTTAGGCATTGTTTGCTATGTAGAGGGCGCAAGTAACTACAAGTAGTGCAGTCCCGCTTTAACGGAGACAAAAATGGGCTATAATGAAATGCCTTTTTAAAATTAATACAAATGTTGACAATCGCCTTTATCAGTTCACTTAAAAAGTACACTGGGGTAACTGGTAAAGGCAGTAAAACAATCAACCGAATAATTTTATTTTGTTTCGTGTTTTGTGTTTTCTTTTTTTCCTTGTGATGTTTTTTTTATTTCTTCTTCTGTATTTTCAATCATTTTGTTTGTTTTCTCTGTGATATACTTTTGTTTTCTTCTTCTTCTGTATTTTTAATCATATCCTTCCCTCCTTTGCTTGTTTTGTATTACTTTCTTCTTCTCCTGCTTTTTCTCATCCTGCTTCTTCTTTTCCTGCTTCTACTTCTTCTTCTTCTTCTTCTTCTTCTTCTTCTTCTTCATCATCTTCTTCTTCTTCTTCTTCTTCTTCTTTTTCTTCTTCTTCTTCTTCTTCTTCTTCTTCTTCTTCTTCTTCTTCTTCTTCTTCTTCTTCTTCTTCTTCTTCTTCTTCTTCTTCTTTGTCGTCTTCTCCTCCCTCTCCTTATTTCCCCTTTCTTTCTATTCCTTTTATTAATATCAATAAATAATCTCTTTAATCTTCACATAACAATCGCGGGCGTCTATTGGAATGATAAATGATTATATTCTGTACCCATAACAACGGTTGCTCCTGAAAAAGAGGTTCCTCTGATTCTGTGACACCACCTTCATTTCAATAATACCACATCCCTATCCTCACTGCTCATCTATCAAGAAAAGAACAAAACTTCAAACGTTTTAGACATCATACATAAAAGATTCCTATCTCGGGATAATCCTGAAATCGTACCTGAAACAGGAATCCGAAATAATGTATTAGTTTTACTAGACGATGCTTCTTCAATTGCACTCAAGATGCCCCCCTCCTTTTCACGATTATTTTTTATCTACTTCTTTTTTGTTTGCATCTATTGTACGTTTGTAAAGACAGCCTGTATCCCGTGTATAGCCTCAATATCACTGAATTCGGTTCCTGAAAAACTTAGTCCTTCGCGAATAAAAAAAATACATCTTTTGTGTTTGTTACATTATGTGTGGGTTATTGTTACATTATGTGTGGGTGATTGTGTAAGTGTATATTCGTGTGGGTACGTGCGCTCGTCTTTCCGATTAGAAAACAAAAACAAAATATACTTGCAACGTTCTATGTATTAAAAGAGTTGTTATCTGATACTGATTCTTTTCCTCTTTTTCATTGACATATGGAAGTACAAAAAAACAAAATAATAATTATAGACCAAATACCTGAACAAAATTGTGTGGGTTTTAGTACTTGACCTTTTCCATACGACCATTTCTACAAACTACATCGAACTTTGATGGAACGACGTATTATGTACTTGAAAAGTGTCCTCAGGGACTGCTCTTTGAGTTTAATTTCCGATTTGGGACTTTACTCGGTACTTTTGATATTGAATCCTCCTGGTATCGCCTAGAGCACTACTTGAGAATCAAGGGTTCGATTCCCATTCTCTTCACATTCATTTCAAGCCCAATACCGGTATATAAGTATAATGGTATATTGGAAATGAGTGCTTTTCTCGTAATGTCCCGAATCTCATGAGTGCCTGACTAGAACACGCCCTTTTTATAATCTCTGTTATGTGAAATTGTACTTGCATCGCATGAACTTTTTAAAATGTAATGTGACATTTTTAGGAGTTCAATAATTGTAAAAAAAAATATTTCAAGGACATAGATAAAACACTTACTTATTGCATTCTTTAATACTCCGTCGTCACAGCATTGAAACATTATAATGATGTTGCTCATCTTGCAGAAGCGTGTTTGATCACCTGCCAATGATATCGACCAATAAATGTAAAGGAAATTTTCCGCGAGGGATAAAATAATATTTGACATTATTTTCAAATATTAATTTACATACCACAGATTAATATTATAACTGGTCATATCAATACTATTTCCGATTACTACCAGAATATGTCCTTCCGTATGACACATATATTTTGTAAGGCATAATGATACCAAGAAAGCTATGGAGTGGAATGAGTTATTTGAATTTCATGAATGCGGGAAGCCAGATATTGATTTAGGTTTGCCTGAATCAGCTTTCTGGAGCTCTGGGTAGACAACACGTGTCATTGCATGTGTAAATCTCAAATTTTATAAGTGAAGGATTCAAATAGACAAGATTTTCCGCACCATTTCGCCATGGACGCATTCAAGCGTTGGGGCTTAAATCTTACGCCGTTTGAATCCACATTTTGTTATACCTGGCTCTCCTTTGAAATAAGAGATTTTTTAAATAAAAAAAATTACTCACGGTCGGGTCTTACATCAACGATTGGATAATGATTGGTTGATTTGTCTTAGGAGACGGACATTACCTATAAGTCTTAGGAGACGGACATTACCTATAGAATGAAGAAAATACATGGATGGCCTTATTGTGATTAGGCGTTTAATATATTCTGGAACAAAGTTATTTTAAGTTTTGGACATCAAAATATGCACCTGTTCTTTTGAACAATTTCAAATTTCAATTCTAAACGTATTGCACATGAAACCTAGAAGTGTGGGTTTTGTTTTTAATTGTTAGTATGATTCTTCCTTCTTTATTGTGAAGTTTAGAAGAAAGCAATTGTATATGTAGACTGCCAAATCATATCTGCGTAATCAAAATGGGGAAGAAAATGGAATATTCTAACCTATATTTAAGCACATTTGATAAATTCGCACAATCAATGTAAGCTCTATTTGACAGTTTCTACGATCTTAATCTTGGTAGTATTAATTTCATGTTTCAGACCACTGTGCTTTATAAACATGTGTTTCGTTCCAAATAACATATTAACAGTTTTTGAACAATTTAATTTAATTAATTTATTTTTTCATTGCTAAAGGGTGACCCTTGTCCAAGCTTTAATGAGATTAATGCCTTTTTTCTTCTAAAGCACTTCAAATGGAGAATTTCCTAGTCAAACTTTCTTGTTCATATTTGCAGTAAATCATTCGATTTACAAAATAGTTTGAGTGAGCCGAATATATTTAAAACTGATCTAGCTTACTTTGAAAATCTCACTACTAAATGATGTAACTTACAGAGAGGGAGGGAGCGAGACAGAGTAAACAATGGCAAAGATTTTCCTAAATTGAACTGGAGATCAATTTGATAAATGAGATCTTTACATCAACAGAATCAATTATTTTTCCCTGAATGACTTGAACTTTGCAAAAAGAAAGGA